>CM076975.1:10607959-10787959 GCA_039105355.1 Benthosema pterotum | reverse complement strand
AATCCTAGCAGTCTGAGTAGGTTTACATGATAAGATTTAAAGCAGTGGAAGTCTTAAATTCCATTGTGAATGAAGGGCAAAGCCACTCCGGAATGTCCTCCATCTCCAGACATGCAGATCGAAGACCATCTAGTCAGACGTTTTAGATCGACTCGAGTCAATCTAGCACACGCCTGGAGGGCCTTTTCCTCACCAGTGCAACCTTTTTTCCGCTAATGACTATTTTAATGGCCCCAAAATGACTGGTGGCGGCACTGAGAGACTCAATGATCTCTAATCCGTCCCGTGTGTGTGATTAGTGAGATGAACGCAGGCATCCTGAAGACAGAGCAACACTACGACAGGATGATGTACAAGGAGGCGCTGAAGAGCGGCTTCTTTGAATTCCAGGTAAACGCCTCAACCTTTTAGGTAGAAATGTCCCTTTAAGCTCCTATATGTAATTTTATGGTCAAAATAATACTTGCATGTGTTTATTGTGTTTTTATGTTTTTATGAAGTATATCTCCAAAACTCATCTTTTTGACGCCTCTAGAGGCTGCAGGAGGCCTCCAAAGAGATCCCTATAAGCTTTGTCATTGGCTAACGAAGTGTGTGTGTGTGCGTGTGCGCGTGTGCGTGTATTCCCGTGCAATAACGCAGGCGGCCAAGGACAAGTACCGTGAGCTGGCCATCGAGGGCATGCACAGAGACCTGGTCTTCCAGTTCATCGAGAGACAGACCCTGCTGCTGGCTCCCATCTGCCCACACCTCTGCGAGTACACCTGGGGCCTCCTGGGGAAGGTGACACAAAACTTCCATGCCATACAGGGGGACAAACGTGTTGGGGACAAACGCACCTGGTTGTGTTTATTTATTTATTTATTGCTCATCTTTACCCAAGGGTGCTACCGATTCTGCAGGGACTGGTGTAGTTGCAATCCTCTGTGAGAGTGAATAATAAGTCTGCTCATCAAAGAAAGACGTACAGACTTCAGGCTACAGACAGGGCCTATCTCTGTGTGTGCTGTGTGGACACACCGTCTCACATACAGTAGCTCACATTACTGTCTCTCTGACACACCACCTGATCTACACCAAATCTAATCACATACAGGCGATTTTTGGAAGGATCTAATGTTCACTCCATTAGTGGTGAACATCAGCGACCTGAGCACTAGTATCCCTGTTTTGGCCAAATTTATGAAAGGGGAACAGAGACAGACATACCACTATAGCAGATCTACAGCTTGTAGATCGGCCATGTTAAATAGATTTGGTGTTGATTGAGTTGGTGTTTAACATATGAAATACTTACTTTGCATGAAGTCTACACAATTATACAATTTTGAAGAATCGTTTTCTATGTACATAACAGATCTTTAGTTTTTGGAGTCAGAGGGAAAACCACATAAAAGGTGGTCCATTGGCTCAAATGCAAAAAATATATATATAGTGGGCCCTGGTATCGAAATGGTTGAAAACCAACCAGTCTAACTCAGTGGCTTTCAACCCTTTTGATCTCAGGGCCCACTATTTATTCAGAATTTGAGCCATGGACCACCATTTGAGAACATTTTAGCCCCACAGACCCCAAAACTAAAGATTTCTTTTGCTTTTGTCCACAATTCCAGGCTGGATTCCAGAGAAAACAAGACAGTCAAATCTACAGATCAAAATGACCATTAATCTTCTACATCCTCTAGTTGTCTAGACTTGGGGCTAATTCACATGATGAATATTTTAACTCTTGGGGGTCCATTTGGTTTCATTTTTTACGCTCTCAAAGAGTTAACATCTGGTTAACCAACTCTCCCATTAACCAACTCTCCCATCATTTAGCCTGGGTGACCACCTGGAATCCTCTCAGGGACCACTGGTGGTCCCTGGACCACCTGTAATCGCCTGGTTTAACTGGTTTCCTCTCTAACCTCTCCCACCACCCCTCCCTCCTCACAGCCCACCTCTCTGATGAAGGCGTCGTGGCCGGCGGCGGGTCCCGTCGACGAGATCCTCATCCGCTCCTCCCAGTACCTGATGGAGACCGCCCACGACCTCCGCCTGCGCCTCAAGGCCTACATGCTGCCGCCCAAGAACAAGGTAAGATCCGTTGTGCACGTGTGTACACGCAAAAGGGTTTTAATGCGTAGGTGGTGGTGTGTACGATTACGGCTGGCTTGGTCATCATCGCCAGTAAATTGCGAGCTGTCCATTGACTGTTTCTTTGGGAGACAATGCTTGGCTTGAAGGCGATTACTATTTTTGGATGATTGAGAGAGAGAGAGACAGAGTTGCCAGTGTGCTGTTGTGCAGGTCAGTTGTTCTCAAATGGGCTAATTAGTGTCAATTTGGGGGTCCTTGAAAGACTGAGAACCACTGGTGTAGGTGATATCTAGGTGGGTATGCCAGGTGATATATAGCGTCTCCCTGGATGTACACCTGAGCTTGTTACAGATTAGTTTTCCCACTATTTTCTCTTCCTGCAAAGCATCACAAGCGGCATTGGGGCAATATTGATACAGTACAATATCCGCCTGCACTATAGATGAAGTACAGTGGTCTAGATACAGTACAGTTGTATTTAGGTGCAAAACAGTGGTCTCGGGGAACTACGGATAAAGCACTGTGGCTTTATCTAGAAACTCTAGAAACAGCACAGTGGACTCATACAGCTATAAATACTATCTTCCAAAGAGTTGTGGACAAATAACCGCTTTGATTCAGAAGTTGTGTGTGATTTAGGTGAGGTGCCATGCTAGTGCCTCTATTAGGCCTATTATATGACTACCGGTAACATTTTAACAAGGCAAGGTTATGCTTATTTATTATAGCAAATTAAAAAGAAATGCTTCCCCTTCCTTCCAAATAATGCATTATTACCGAGGTTAGTAATTCAGGAGAGGTCGGCCGTCGCTGGAATTGTGTTTGAGCCGCATGCTCGGCCAGAAGTGAAATACCTCTTTAGCTCCTGTCGTTTCGGACGGTGAGGAAAGTTTAGTTTATTAACATCTCAGTGCTCCGATACGACGCCTCCGGCTGAAGGCAGGACCCATAAAACAACGTATTGACAAGATTTATGCTGGCAGATATCTCTGGCTGCCAGACTGCTGCTGCCATTGATTTCACGCTGGGGCAGATGGATGTCTTGTTACCGTTGAGGGAGAAGAGGAGGAAGCAGAGAGAGAGAGAGAGAGAGAGAGAGGAAAGATCATAGTTTTGAAAATTTCCCCCGACAGACCTTATTGTATGATTGAAATGGTCCCAAAAAAGTCCAAGTGTAGGTTTGCCTTGATATTTACAACAACTACGAAAGCAGCTTCTTCTAACAGCCAGCTTGCATGCATCAATTACATTGATCACTGCCCTTTGATGGTCCAGTGCTGTAGCTCACTTTGTAATATATGGAGCTGTCCGATGCACACGCTAATGGATGGTAACGCTCACCATTGCATGTTCATCTTATGTTCATCTTATAGAATTCCGACCCAGCCCTGCACTGCAGTACCGTAATTTCTGGACTATAAGCTACACCTGAATATAAGCCGCACCAGCTAAGATTTGGGCAAAATACTGATTTTTCCTTGTATAAGCCGCACCAGACAATAAGCTTCATGTTAGAGCAGTGGTTTTCAATCTTTTTGATACCAGGGCCCACTACTTTTTCTACTTTTACTACCATTTGAATACCCCACAGAACCCCACAGAACCCAAAACTAAAGATTTCTTTTCGTTTTGTCCACAATTCCAGGATGGATTTTCGCAAACACAACAGGCAAAACATGGATATCAAAATGACCATGACTTATGACTTCTTAATTGTGGTGCTACTTTAGATGGTGAATATCATAACTCTTGAGAGCGTAAAGAAAACCCCTGTGTTAGAGCACCGTTGGTGGCTGTTACCTGTAAAAATCCATAGATTGGCTGCACCGTTGTATAAGCCGCAAGGTCAAAAGCATGTAAAAAAATGTAGTGGCTTATATTCTGGAAATTACGGTAGTCTTATCATTGACCAGTGTTTTCAGAGCTGCTTGAAGCTCATGCTCCTCTAATCCAACTTATATTACTTATATCATCTTCTTATCTTATGTCATTGGTCGTTTTTTTACTTGATTCTCCTTTGGTACCGTACTTTGAGCTGCAGTTTCTGTACACGCCTGTGCTTCACAGTCAACATTATTATTACAGATTCTGTTATTATAATTTGAGCGATCTCTAACCACTTGAGGTTGGAGCTATACAAGTATGTATGAAAAAATCAATTTTGTTATTACTGTGTAAATACCATTTTAGTCATCGAACATGGCAGCTAAAGTCTCCTAATGTGGCCTTCTGGTTAGTGTCTGAGACTGGGAGGTCGGGGTTCCATTCCCGGCTGGGTCATACCAAAGTCTCACTAAAAATTGGACCAGGCATTGGGTCCCAAGTACACCCCAGGGGGTGTACTTGGACATCATGTAGGAGGTGTACTTGTACATCAAGCTGCCTCACGCTAAAGAAACAGGAGATATCCCCATGGCTTGACAAGGCTTACTTACTTACATTTTGATCACACAATCGATTCTATTTAATTAGAAAAATGATATAAATCATATGTTATGAATGTACTGTATGTCACACACACACACATTGAGTGCTGCATTACCGCAGCCTACACCTGGCCTACAACAAGGCAACTCTGCATGTTTTTTTTTTGTCTACAGTATATAAAACCTTTGCTGTCTCTGTTTCTTCCCCCTGACAGAAAGGAGATTCCAAGCCTCCAACCAAGCCCTCTCATGCTACCATCTACGTGGCCAAGTGTTACCCTCCCTGGCAGCACAGTGCCCTGTCACTACTGGGCAAATACTACAAGGTAAGGAACATGTACACAACGCAAACACACACACACACACACACATGTCCCCCACTGTCATGTTGCATGTGCACAGTCACGCAAAGAATTCCTGCTAGAAAGCAAATTGGTCAATGCCTGTCTTGCTAGAAACAGAAATGCATTTTAAAATGCATGTTTCTGAGTAGAACTGAGTAGAACAGGGGTTTGCAACAGGTGTAACTATTGAGAGCGTAAAAATGAAACCAAATGGACCCGCAAGGGTCCATTTGGTTTCATTTTTACGCTCTCAAGAGTTAAAATATTCACCATCTTAGTTAGCCAAAGTCTACACAACTAGATGATCAATGGTAATTTTGGTCTTTGTTTTGCCTGTTTGGTTTCCCCAAATCCAGCCTGGGATCGTGGACAAAAGCAAAATAAATCTTTAGGTTTGGGGGCTAAAATGTCCTCAAATGTTGGTCCGTGACTCAAATACTGAATAAATGGTGGGCCCTGGTATCAAAAAGGTTGAAAACCCTTGGAGAAGAATCTTTAGTAGGTGTAATTGCCTTGTAGTTGGTGTGTCCAATGTGTGTCCAATGACTCCCTGGATGGCACTCTGCATCAAGGGTTGAATGGGGGGTAAGACCCTGCAACATGCAACCATCGATGCTACCTACTTACTGTGGAAGAAATTGTCTAGCTTGAGAGACTACACAATGGATGAACTCGTGTCAGACCTTGTATACTTTAACCTTTAAGAACAGGCTCGCATCGTGCTCATTTCATGATTCATCCAAGACATTGGGTAGCGAGGGAGAAAAAAAGGAGAGCATATGGTAGTATATAGACTTCTGGGCTTTATACCAGGGGGGTCTATTTCAAAGTATATAGTTAAAGTGGTTAAAGGAGAATTCCACTCCCAGATGGCTGCCTTACCTTTACTTGCAGTTGATTTATTTCAGAAAAAGTGGCCCAGTTTGTGGAGAAAACTTTTTGGGAGTTTCCCCTGTGCAGTGTTGCCAACTGCCAAAATCCAAAATGCACTAGTGGCACTTCCAAAATGCACTAGAATGCGCTAGATGCTTGCCTGGGAGGTTGTAGACTTGGGATAATTCACATGATGAATATTTTTAACTCTTGAGAGCGTAAAAGCGTAAATATGCTCTCTAAAGAGTTACATCTGGTTAACCAACTGACCACTGGTTGAAAACTACTGTCATAGGAAAAAAAATGGTGAAAAATGAGGGTTTTATCTCTGGCGCCTGTCAACCAATTTCGCCCCAACTCACCAGCAAAAAAAAGCACAAGATTTTTCCGCCAGGAGTTTTTCACCAATTTTGGCGCTAGGGGGGTCTTGGAAAGAAGCTAAATATAGTGACAAATCCGCCAAGTTGGCAACACTGCCCCTATGGCACCATCAGCTTAAAATGGGGTTATGGCAATTTTTGCTATATATTTTCTCTCCAACAGTGTGATTAAACTCAGATGCACTTTCACTTAAAAGTATGATCTTTTTCCATTTGTGATCCTCAAGGCTGCAACTCCGTCCTTTTGTTATAGTCCCTCCAGTTACTACAGGTGTCTGAGGGCCTTTTCAGTCGTGACCTTGTTGATCAAGTTTTACCGTATTAGTGGTCTTTAGGATCAGGATTTTGACTACAAAGCTAATGTTTCTCTCTCTTTCTCTCTCCCGGGTGTTCCCTCTCTATGCTGTGTGATTGATGCCGTCCTACTACAGAGTAACAACGGAGTCCTTCCAGACAACAAGGTGATTGCCGCTGAGCTGGGAGCCCTGCCGGAGCTCAAGAAATACATGAAAAGAGCCATGCCCTTCGTAGCTATGATCAAGGTAAGGTTGAAGGCTGGCGTGCGTGCGTGCGTGTGTGCGTGTGTGCGTGCGCGCGTGTATTAAAGTGTCTGTGTAGAGGTGTAGCTGTTGGCAAGTTGTCAGAGTTGGCGCTTTTCTCTTGTTGCCGCATCACCTCCTTTTCCATTTGAATATTGCCATCCTCTCCTGCCCTCTCTCCCTTCTCTCCACCTCGCTCCGTTTCACTCCTCTAATCCTCCTCTCCTCTTCCAGGCCTCCCGTCATTAATAATTAAGGGATGCCCTGGACATTGGGCTGTTGTTACACAAGGAGTTCAGTCGTATTATTGAGATCTGTGGACTTGTGTTGCAGTTTGCTGAGGGGAAAACAAACCAGAGTTAAAACAAAAATGATAGTAATACTAATCCCAGGCTGTGGCACCCGCTTTTAAAGATGTAATCTAGGACAGCCACATTGTGGGGGCAATAGATTCTGTGTTCGATTTCTACTGTGCATGCCCTTATACTGTACGTATATCTTGTTTAGGTACATATTGTGTTATTTCCTTATTGACTTGTGTATCATGAAGCAAACCATAACAGCATGACAATGTCATGTTTTTGGCAAATGGATTTCTGTTTGGGAACCGTCACGAGGCCAGTCACAATTATTCCATTATCACCTAATCACAATATATTTGAGATTAATTGCATGAATCAATTGCGTTATTTTCAATAATCATCATAATCGTTTCCATGTTCAAAAAGGTTCATGGTTTTTGAAACATGAAAAGAGATGGGAGTGGCAGATCTACAAGCCCACAACACAGTTCTTTGTGACATTGTAGACAGGCTATTACCACTGTTTTGCAGAACATTTTGAGTATTAAACGTATTAAATGTATATCGGCCATTGCCCGTCATTTCTTTGCGCATGTGATATTTTTGTAATCGTGCAGTAAAATGTCATAATCACAACAGCCCTAACTGGTATTTCTTAGCTCTTCAGCTTGATTGCCAACCATGTGCCAAAGTACTATTGTATATTGATGAACCCAGTGATACCCTTCGGTTGTCAGTTCTTTTTGTCTCTCCCTCCCTGGTGTTGTTTCAGTCTGTACTAGACAAAAAGCTTTGGTCTGATGATGAGTTTGCTCCAGTGTTCCAAAACCCTAAATGGATCATTTGCTAAGTATTTAGTCATGCTTTGTGCGTTGCTGTCAACTGTGGGAGTAAATGACGGCAGTGTGGGTTTATTGTGTTTGTGTGCAAAGATCGGTGGATTCATGGCCTGTCGTTATCTACACAGCAACTTTTAAAACTAATGGATGTTAATTTGAGAATGACCAGAGTTAATGGTCAACTACATTGTGGTCCACAGGAGAACCTGGAGAAGAACGGCTCAAGGGTCCTGGACCTGCAGTTAGAGTTTGATGAGGCTGACGTTCTAGAGAAGAACCTGGTGTATCTCACCAACTCCCTGGAGGTAAACCAGCAACACAGCAGGTCACGTTATCAGGGGCAGATCTAGGCATGAGCAATGCCACACTAAATGCCCAGTCTGCCCCACCAAACATGATGGCATGCAAAACAACCCAAGATATGTCAAAATAAAGTACTTATAATTAAAATGATTTGAAACATTATTACTGCTACTAACTATAACTACAGTTGTGGCACCACTAAACCAACAGCATTTCATCATTGAAAGCAGAAAACTCTCTGAGTCAGACCTTTAGCTTTATGCATGCTGCGTGTCTGCTGCAACTTCAACAACAACTGATGTTATTATTGATGCTTCACTTGACTAATAAAAGTCCTGTAACTGAAAATGGTACCATTTTCTCCTGACCCAAATATGGGGAGCTATTGCGGGAAGCGCTGAATAGTGTTCGATTCCTGTATGCCACAAAGATGCACAGTGTCTTGCCGCTCTGGTCCCATATTTACATTTCGATTTTAGCTCTGACATTTATTTCAGACATGCTTCTGCCTGAGTTATTACAGTACAGTACACCATGCACAATACTGTACATTACATACAGTATGGTGTAGCCTTTGGCACCCATGTTGTAGACCTGCCAATGGTCCAGAGAGGAACCAAACCTCATTTGTTTGGGTCCAAAACCTCCATTTAAAACCATGTCATAAAAAGTGAACGAACAGCAAAAAAAAAATGTCACTAAATGACAGAACTCTAAATAGCAGCTAAATGCTCATAAGAGATTTGATGTGAGGGGGAGAGGGATGGGGATGTGGAGGAGGAGGGGAAGGAGGGGACCTGCCAAATATAGACCCCTCGAGGACCACCCCCGCTCAAAGAAGTATATAGGGTGGTTAATGAACTACCGGCCCCCCGTCTCAAGCAAGACGCCCGCTAGACCAATAAACCGAGCAAAGCAATTTCTGAGTTCTGATTTCTGAGCCTCTCTCTCTGGAGAGGCGTTGTTATTGCAGGGCGATTTTGTCATCTAGATTGTGTGTGCGTGTGTGTTTTCTCTGTGACAGCTGGATCAGATCGACGTGCTGCCAGCGTCCGAGGGCGACGACAAGGTGAAGGAGGACTGTTGCCCAGGGAAACCCTTCAGCATTTTCAGAACAGAGGTATAGACGCTTTTGTCTTAACCCATTCAAACATGAATGGGTGTTGAAGTGTGCGTGCATGCGTGCATGCGTGCACATGCACCATCTCTGCAGTAATGTCTGAACGTGTCCATGGCTAACAAGATTTTTTTAATGGCTTTATGTTTTTCTCAGTTTGTCTCAAGTTCAGTGTCGCAGGTCAGTAGTTTTTCATTCCAGGGCCCACTACTTATTCAGAATTCGAGCCACAGACCACCATTTGATGACATTTTAGCCCCATAAAACCCCAAAACAAAATTGGATTTCTTTTTCTTTTGTCCACAATTCCAGGCTGTCTTACAGATAAAACTGAAAATGGCCATTGATCTTCTACATTCTCTAGTTGTGCAGACTTTTAGATCTAAATCCAAATGGACCCAGGTTTACGCTCTCAAAGAGTTACATCTGGTGAACCGACTTTCCATCACTTAGCCTGGGGACCACCTCTCAGGGACCACTGGTGGCCCCTGGACCACCTGTTGAAAGCCACTGTCATAGTATTAAAATACAATGAAAATACTTGCTCCGACTCCCCCTGATAAACATCCCAAAGCTCTCACCTATTCAATAGGCATAGCCACATCAGGCCCCTGAACCAAGTAACACAGTAACACAGCAAGCTCAAAATAATGGGCTGTTTCAATAGCTTTTTTTATATTATTTCATTTGGAACAAATGAAAAGGAAATTTTCATGCAATTTTTAATATTAATGTTATTATGAGACTCTGTAAACCGATAATAACCTGCACTGAGCATTCAGAACAGAGAACTCTCTCTCTCTGTCTCTCTGTGTGTCTCTCTGTCTCTCTCTCTCTCTCTGTCTCTCTCTCTCTGTCTCTCTCTCTCTGTCTCTGTCTCTCTCTCTCTCTCTCTCTCTACCTCTCTCTCTCTCTCTCTCTACCTCTACCTCTCTCTCTCTCTCTCTCTCTCTCTCTCTCTCTCTCTCTCTCTCTCTCTCTCTCTCTCTCTCTCTCTCTCTCTCTCTCTCTCTCTCTCTCTCTCTCTCTCTCTCTCTCTCTCTCTCTCTCTCTCTCTCTCTCTCTCTCTCTCTCTCTCTCTCTCTCTCTCTCTCTCTCTCTCTCTCTCTCTGTCTAAAAAAAAAAATAACAAATGCCAAACAAAGATGTTCAGGGTTCAAGGTTATGATTTAATATTACATCTTGTGTGCAGGTACATAAGAGTAAAAGCCAAATTTTGTTTGGCTTCCTTCAGACATTGCAGCAGCAAAAATATAATATAACAGCAAAAACCACAGCAAACATGGATAAAATATAGAGTGCAAATAAAAGCGTTTTTTTTCCCTTTTCCCTGGTACGCTCTGGTTCTTATCAGTTCGTTCATGTATCTGATTGTTCGGGGGAAAGAAACGTTTTTTGCACTCTGTTGAACATTCATGATGTAAAACATTTGCATGTGAAATTGTATAGCTCATTAAAAAAAATCTACATTTTCTTTTAAACTAAATCACCTCTCTCCTCTCTCCCTCCCACCAGCCCGGCGTGTCTGTGTCCTTCATCAACCCCCAGCCGTTCAACGGCCTGTTCTCCACGAAGGTTGACATTCGACAAGGGGACGACCGAGACAGCGTGGTTCGCCGACTCTCCAAAGTGAACAGACTCATAAAAGGTCAGTACAGTAGTAGTAGTAGTAGTAGGAAAAACGCTATGTTCGTCCTCACGCAGTCTGATATTTTATGAAGCCTCCGTGTGCACGTAATCGCTTAACACTTAATCTCAATCACCGTAGTCGTCGGATGCAAATAAACAACACAACACGACAGGAAATGTTCCCACACGTGATGTTGCAAGCAACGACACACACACTCCGATCGTCGTCCCATCGCCTAGTGACGTTAGTTGTAATCATACCTACGTTTATCCGCCAAATTGTTTTGGCTTCCAGGATGCCACCGTGGAAATACGTTGGTGCGAAGGGTGTTAATGATTACATAATGAATGACACAATTCAACTACCTGCTGCAGTGCCTCTTGTGTTTTCTGCCCCTCACTTAGTAAAACCGTTTGTGTCGGTGAATTGTCTCTCCCATCATCACACTGTTTAGAGATGCTTGACATTCTGATCTGGGTTCTGGACTGTCATTCTCTTTTGTCATCCAATTTACAATTATCCAATTTACAGTTACAATTTACATGGGAGGGCTTGTAGGGTGCTATGAGACTAGAAATGGTGGTGACATTTCTTTGGTTGCTTTGAATGCAAGCGTGAGAGTTCTGTAGCAAACGGAGGGAGTGGAGCAGGGGAGTGGCATGTGGGAATTTTGGCTGGTTAAAGACCAAGCGGGCTGCGGCCTTTTCGATCGATTGGAGGGGCTTAAGTGTGCGTGTCCCCGGTAGACCATGTTCTGTCTCGAGATCTGCCTGCGCTGACCCAAACTCTGAACTTTCTGACATTCTTTCCTTCCCTCTCTCTGTCTTTCTCTGTCACTCCTTTCCTTCAGACCTGTCCAGGGTGAAGCTGATGCGCTACGAGGACCCGGTCCTGGGCCCCCGGCGGGTTCCCATCCTGGGCCGCGAGGAGGAGGGCAAGCTGCCCGTCTCGGACAAGTCGGTGTTCAGCATCAACCTGGACGACAAGCGGGTCACCATGGCAGACAACGGGACATCGGTGGACATCGGAGACTCCCTGGTTTACCTGGTCCTCCAGTAGAAACGACACACGTTGCCAGCCAGCAAAACAAGACACCAACACAGTCACTGAGGTTTTATCCCATATACAGTCTTCAATAATTCCGTTTTTGAATATTTCAGGTAAAGTAAACGCGACTCTTAAACACCACGTTTAGATTTGATACTCGGCTTCGTATGCAAAAAAAAAGGAAAAGGACATCTGGACGCGTCAGACTCATGCTGGTTGCAAAACGTTTATTTTCCCTTCAGAGTTCAGTGTTATTTGTGGGTTTCCCTTCACGTTTTTTTGAGTTCACCTTATTCCTGTTCGTTCTTGTCTCTGTTTGTTCTGTCTGCTCAGCTCGAACTCCAAATAAATTTGCAAGCTCGGCAAAGCGGTTGCATTTTTTTCGTCCGGGGACGCTTTTTGTTTTTTTTGTTCACCCTTCTGGGAAATTAAAATGAGTTTTCGGCTCAAACTTGTTAGAAGATCAAAAGGAAAATAAGATGGTCCCTTTTTGCTGTCCTTGTCATCCTGCGTTGCCGTCGGCCAGCCTTCGAGGTCATCGCTCCGATTACTCATGCTAAAATAATAATAATATGTCTACTGTTTGTTTTGTACAACAGGGTATATTTTTCACCCTAATGTTTGGTGGAGAAAAGGCACGTCGAAACAGGACTGTTTCCTAGCGGCGGGGTTGGCGGTTAATGTGGATTGTGCTCTTTTTGTTTTTCAAGGAAATAAAATAATGGAAAAAAAAAACTCATGAAACATTCATTCGGTTTCTCTTGTTTACCTGTTCCGCTCGGTTTCTTTTACAGAATATAAAACACAAACCTGCCTCGGATGTCAGTCAGGTTTCGTAGCCTCGTGGGGTCTAGTTTGGTGAAAAGGTGAGATGTATTGCATTGAAGGCAGTGGCCCCCGACAAGACGAGTCAAACGTGGCCCTGAGCTAATAACAGCAGGATGGATACCAATATTCTCTCAGAAATGTTGCCCATGGGCGCACAGTGGGTAGTGCTGTTGCCTCACAGCTAGAAGGTCCTGGGTTCGATTCCCGCTAGGGACGACGCTGTGGGTGCTGACGGGGTGTCTCCACCTTCGTGTCATCCGTGCCCATACCTGAGGCAGGGGTTGGTGAAAGGGTCTTTCTGTGGAGTTTGCATGTTTTCCCATGTCCCCTAGGGTAGATACCCTCACAAAAACATGCAGTAATCCTGGTCTCCTGGTTGACATTTTGACAGTGGGTTCGCTTTAGTTGACCCTTCTAGTCTTCAGAAATGTTTGACTTTTAGTCAAGATTGTAGTCAACTAAACCTACAGTTGATTAAAATAAATATATAATAGTAAACGCTGTCTTTGACACATTGTAATGACAGCTATTACTTTTGGTTTACACTTGGTTACATGCTCACAAATGTGTCACAGCATGATACATTGTTATCAGCTTATAGATCTGTGATCTATGAGCTTATAGATGTGCGATTTTTGAGTATTTTCCAATTCAGTTCTGAGGATTTCTGAGGTCATTCAATAACATAATTGCATCATTTTCAGTGTTGAGATTTCTCCTGCCTACATGTTGTAGTTTTTATATATTGATGAAATTGTCAATATTCTGTCTTAACAGGGTTGGTCCTCTTATTTCTACCATTTCGACCATCACCTTAGTAAATGATCAGCGTATTCCTTCCACTGTCCATCTGATAGCTGGCTCCTGCCTCATTATAATAATATTAATATTATTATTAATAATCTTTAGCTCAAGTTTTACTCCTCATGCGTGTGATGTGCGTGTTGCTACTGGTAAGTTTGGAATTTCTGTTCAGTAGATAGATTAAACGGTGACCTGTTTGTAGCTATAATTATTATGTCTTTCATTTAGTCAATTAAATTCACAGTTTGGGTTCAACCGATGAAGAGATCAAATGTTACTATGCACTGATCCTGTTTTTAATTTAAATGCTTTCATATTGAAAATGTAATCAAATAAACACCAACAACAGTGTTAACATTTTTGCCATAACCACCCCCGCTCCCCTTTTCCCTCAGAATGCAGTAAAAAGACCAAATTGGGCATTTGACCATGCTAATCAGTAAAACAAACTATAGTTTTAATCAATAACCTCAATTTGGACCACCAGTGGTCCTTGTTGTGAGATTTCCTGGTGGTCCTCAGGCTAAATGACGGAAAGTTGGTTAACCAGATTGTAACTCTTTGACAGCGTAAACATGAAACCAAATGGACCCGCAAGGGTCCATTTGGTTTCATGTTTACACTCTCAAGAGTTAAAAATATACATCTGAATTAGCCCAAATCTACACAACTAGAGAATGTAGAAGATGAATGACCATTTTGATCTGTATGTTGTTTTTTTTGGACTGTTTTGTTTCCCAAATCCAGCATTTTGTCTCCTTTTGACCTACTGAACCATATTGTCCACTGTGGTCTCCATTCTCCAGGTAATCACATGGTCTGTGAGTGTGTTTGTTTCACTATCTCAGTGTGACTGGCTGGCTGGGCTGGCTGCTGCTCCTTTGTTTTGTTGTCCTGCCAAGCTTAATCCTCTGTTTCTCTGCCTCTGTCAAATGCTTCCAGGCAAACTGACCGTCTTGTTGAGATACCGCAGCACCCTCTCTCTCTCTCTCTCTCCCTCACCCCCTCTCACTGTCAACAAAAAAAGCCTTCAAACTCAAGTGGAGTCCACTCTACAACAATGGGTAGCTCAGTGGTCTGTAGAGTGGCCGGGAAGAAGGGATACCGTGAAGTTCCTGATTTCTCCAGATATGCAGGGCAGGTCGGTACCTTGCATGGCTTCCCCCACCATCTGTGTATGACGGGGGCGGATCTAGGCATAGGCAAGGGGGGGGGGGGGCAATGCCCCCCTAAATGCCCAGTCTGCCCCACCAAACACGATGGTATCCAAAACAACCAAAGATATTTCAAATTAAAGTGCTTTTATTTAAAAATGAAACACTACTACTGCTACTGTACTAACTACAGCTGTGTCACCACTAAACCAACAGCATTTCATCATTGAAAACAGAAAACTCTGAGTCAGACCTTTAGCTTTATGCATGCTGCGTGTCTGTTGCAACTTCAACAACAACAACTGATGTTGTTATTGATGCTTTACTTGCCTAATAAATCTCCTGTAACTGAAAATGGTATGGGTGCGGCTTCATCGCCCGTGGCGCGAAGGGGATGAAGCAGCCCCGCGATGAAGCCGCCCCCCCTACCATTTTCTCCTGCCCCCCAATTGGGAAATGTTACATCCGCCCCTGGTGTATGACTGGGTGAATGTAATGCTCAATCTACTGTACCTGTATGTAAAGCGCATTGGATAAAGGGCCTATATACAGTAAACGCATTATTTTTGGTTGGTTATAGTCATTGTTAAACTGTGAGTGCAGGGCTTTCTACCTAACTGATTTTTTTTTTGTAGTCCATTGCGGAGTATGTCATGCACCGTACCTCTGATCCTGAACTTGCTATGTATCATAAAATACCTCTACTAACTACCTACCACATTTGTAAATATACTAAATCGCATTACTCATCTCAAGATAACCAATGATTGTGTCCGGTTCTAACTGAGCTTGAGTTATTGGGAAAAGACTAACTGTTCAGAAGAGGAGAAAAAAAATATTTTTTTTATGCAAAATGTGTTAATGGCACATTCAGACTCTGCACATACTAGAGCATGTCTGAAATAAATATCAGAGCTATATTTGACATTTAAAGGTAGGGGAAGTGATTTCACTTTTGTCAGATATCACCCAAAAAATATTTTTTTTCTGTTAAAATGCTCTATTATAAGGTGTGGAAACCACATATGGAGTTTCCCCCTCCCCCACGTTAGCAGAGGAGCTAATAAAAGTTCCCCAGGTCACCACAATTCTCCTCCAATCAGGAGAGAGCAGCAGGTTCACATAGTGTAGCTACTTTTGGGGGCCCCTAGTGCACCAGGCTGGTACTACACCATGAATTTCAAATCACTTCCCCTACCTTTAATGTGAAATTTAAAGGCTTAAACATGTAGCTAGATGTAATGCTAGACGCCCAAAACTGTTGGGTCACACTGAACACCCATATCTCAAATTGTAGCTATGATATCCTGCTTTTACATGACATGATAAAAACAACAACAACAACAACTTTGGTCATGCTGCCTGGGTCACAATTAGTTAAAAGGTTAAACAGAACACCAGGCTTGTCGGAAAGACAAAATTGAGGTAACTCAATAAGAAAGCTAAGTAGCCAGAGACAATTCTAAGGAGCCGAGGGTTCATTATGCTGTACAGAAGAATGCTTACTCTTTGTTTTTGTTATTTCTTTGTATCTGGCTCAACTGGATTCCACCCTGGCCATGCAGGCCAGCCCGATTATACTGTACAGTGTGCTGCATGCTGTGCTGAGCCATCAGGTTAGACCTGGCATCACTTTAGTGCCTGCGCGCATGCATGCATGCATGTATGACAGGGTCGGATTTAGCCAGCCCTACTAGGGTGGGCACGAAGAATGGCAGGGTGGGCACCTCCAAAGTTGTTCATATGTAGCAGTGGGTTTTAAATCTTTTTGACACCGGGGCCCACTATTTATTTGGCATTTGAGCTGCACGGACCACCATTTTGATGACATTTTAGCCCCACAGACCCCCAAACTACCCCCAAAACCCCAAAAGATTTCTTTTGCTTTTGTCCACAATACCAGACTGGATTTGGGAAACAAAACAGTCAAACAGTCATACAGATCCAAATGACCATTAATCTTCTACATTCTCTAGTTTTGTAGACTTGGGCTAACTCAGTTGATGAATATTTTAACTCTTGAGAGTGTAAAAATGAAACCAAATGGACCCGCAAGGGTCCAATTGGTTTCATTTTTACGCTCTCAAAGAGTTACATCTGGTGAACTTTCCACAACTCTCTCAAGGACCACTGATGAAAACCATTGATATTACCTTTCATTGGGTGGGCAGGATGCACATTTGGGTGGGCCCTGCCCACCCTGGCCCGGCCCCTCTAGATCCGGCCCTGATGTATGATCTGCTTACCACACATGCGTGTGTGTGCACGCCCATCACTCCGCGCGCACGTGTGCCTATCTTTGCCATGCAGAAACGTGCATTCATGCATCCTCACCTCATCCATAGACATCCTGTGTGTGTGCTCTGTCAATGTGTGCGAGTGCAGAGTTGTGTATGTGTATGTGTGTGTGTGTAAGCCTCGATCTCTCATTCACGCAGCAGCAGCAGCAGCAGCAGCAGCAGTACAGGCTATCCCAGAGCCACACTGACTGTGGTTATCTCTGCCACACAGCCGCTGGGGTCCAGCAGCCAGCACCAGGCCACATTATCTCCCTCTTCCCACCACCACTCACCACCAAACCCCCTCCATCACCACATCATCCTCTCTTCTCTCCCAACACCCATCTGTTCTCCTTCCTTTTTTAATTTCCCCTTCTATTGCTCCTTACTTTGAATCACCAGAACGGCTGCATGAGACACACACACCAGGGGCGGATGTAACATTTCCCAATTGGGAGGGCAGGAGAAAATGGTATGGGGGAGGGGGCGATGAAGTCGCCCCCATACCATTTTCGGTTACAGGATTTTTATTAGGCAAGTAAAGCATCAATAACATCAGTTGTTGTTGAAGTTGCAACAGACACGCAGCATGCATAAAGCTAAAGGTCTGACTCAGCGAGTTTCCTGTTTTCAATGATGAGATGCAGTTAGTTTAGTGGTGCCACAGCTGTAGTTAGTTAGTTAGCTGTAGTAGTGTTTCAAATGATTTTGAAATATCTTGGGTTGTTTTGCATGCCATCGTGTTTGGTGGGGCAGTCAGGGCATTTAGGGGGGCATTGCCCCCCATGCCCATGCCTAGATCTGCCCCTGACACACACACACACACACACACACACACACACACACACACACACACACACACACACACACACACACACACACACACACACACACACACACAGCCCTGGCAAGCAGCAGCAGAGTGGAGTTGTTTGCAGCCATGGAGCAGCCGGCTGTCACAGAGCTGTAAGTGTCATCATTTTTTGTGCCCCGTCGGTACACATAATGTCACTGCTGTACACTTGTTGTTATTACACATCAGGACATTTCCAATCTCCCGTCCAGACGTATGGGCTGTTATTGTGTCCGGTTATAGTCCTTCCACCGTCCGACGTCGGCCTTCTGGTGTCACGCACGGTCAGCCATGATGCCAGAGACTATAAACTGTGAGATCTCTGTGTGAATGCTCCGTAACCATATGGCTGTAAAACCCGTTTGCAAGATGTTCGTTTTTACACACAGTACCACAAGTGAAACCAGGACCGAATCTAGGCATGGGCATGGGGGTGGGGAGGGGGGGGGGGATTTAAAATGATTTAAAACACAACTACTGCTTAATAACTAAACTTGTGGCACCACTAAACCAACAGCACTTCATCATTGAAAACAGAACACTCTGAGTCAGACCTTTAGCTTTATGCATGCTGCGTGTCTGTTGCAACTTCAACAACTGATGTTATTATTGGTGCTTTCCTGTCTAATATAAGTCCTGTAGAAGGTACAAATCTTGTGGGTCGCAGAACTAAAAAATGTAAATGAAAATGGTATGGGGTGCAGCTTCATCGCCCGTGGTGCGAAGCACTACGGGTGATGAAGCCGCCCTCATACCATTTTCGCCTGCCCGCCCAATTGGGAAATGTTACATCCCTGGCCTGAGTGGGCGAGAAGTGACGGCAGGTTGGCTATTATTATTATTGCTGTTAAGCCTACACATGCAATGTTTACAGCAGGGCGTCACAGTGTCACAAGCTTCCTCCTGGTTTACATACTAACTTTACGTACTAACAAATTGGAACAAGTAGAATGAAGCCAAGTGATAAAATGGCCACCAACGTAATCAAAAAGGTCAACAAGAACTAGATTCCTATACAGGATCTCCTCACTGCTGTTATCAGTTTTATAGCAGTGTGTACTTGACTTGTACTGTACCTCTCATCTCTGTTAATAAAAATTTCATTCATTCATTCATTCATTCAAGAAGGAATTTCAGAGGAAATCTACTGTTATGTGTATGTACAGTAAAGTACATACACATATGTACATTAAAGTCAAGGGGTTGTTATTTCTTCATCAGGCACATTTTCCATTCAACCTGTAGTACTCTTGTGCAAATAAAAGTTGACACATGCAGGTCCACAAGCTAGTAGACTGAGAACCACATCTCTGGTCAATCAATGGCTCAAGAAATGCCTGTCAGTAGGGATCCTCCTCTCAGCGTGATGTTGCACTTCAAATTCTTTAAATTTGTGGCCTGAATATCGCTCTGTTGACCTTATTTCACCGTAGCACTACATCTCCAGTCCTTCACCACGCTGGAACGGTCGAGTGTGAGTCAGCAAATGGGTGAGATTTGGGGGTATTTGGCTTTAGATAAGCAAGGAGCAAAACACAGGAGACCTGTTTGTGCAAGTGCTGTGCCGTGTGATGGACTACCTGGGTAAGAGCCTGTAGTTCCTCTAATTCAGTGGTTTTCAACCTTTTTCATACCAGGGCCCACTATTTATTCAGAATTTCATCCACAGACCCCCCAAAAAACCTAAAGATTTCTTCTGCTTTTGTCCACAGTTCCAGGCTGGATTTCGGAGAAAACTAAACAGTCCAACCAACAGACCAAAAATGACCATTAATCTTCCACATTCTCTAGTTGTGTAGACTTGGTACTAATTCACATGATGAATATTTTAACTCTTTGGCGGGTCCATTTGGTTTCATGTTTACACTCTCAAAGAGTTACATCTGGTTAACCAACTTTCCATCATTTAGCCTGGGGACCACCTGGAATCCTCTCAGGGGCCACTGATGGTGGTCCCCGGACCACCTGGTGAAAACCCCTGGTCTGATGGACTACCTGCGTAAGGGCTTGTAGTTCCACTAACTAGACTATCACTATATATTCAGTGCACATCCCAAAGCCTCATCAATGCTGGTGCCTGTTTGTGTTTGGCCTGATAAAATAAAAAAGCTGTTGAATCCAAAATGAGGTGCTTAAGCCTAGCTGCCTGCACCCTGGCCTTTGGATCAGGGGTCTGCAGCAGAGTTTGGCCTCAGCACATTTTTTTTTAGCCTTTTAGATGGAAAGCCAGCCTCCAGACCATAATCAATCATTAAGAAGTAAAACTTGTGGCTGCCTTTTAAATCATGCATATGATGGAGGAATAACAGGACTTTGGGAAATAGAAAGGTACGGGGATAAGCCCATGAATTGACTGTACGCCATTGTGTGTGAGAATTATTATGGACCCTCGTAGTCACTAGAGAGTCCATAATAATTCACACTGTCTCACGGCACTTGGCAACTAGGCCAGTGCATAAAATGGTTATGAAGCATCACACAACAATGTCTGACACTGAAATTGGTTATTTAGGATAAGTTTGTATTTTAAAGGCCCACTTTTCAATGTTTCTTCATATAATAGGTCGTCACTAATGTTCATGATAAAATACCAATATTTATTTTTCTACTCTACTACTGTCTTGCAGGAGGGCTGTGGACAGTTCAGACAACCGTCTTCCAGTGAGCTTTCTTCTCCCCAAAAGTTAGTGTCAAAGTCTCCTTGAGCAAGACACTCATCCCATAATTCCTCCTGATGGTGCTGGTTGGTGCCTTGCATGGTTCCACCCGCCATTGGTGTGTATATACTGTATATATTGTGTGTGATATAGGTGAATGTAAAGCACTTTGGATAGAGGTGCTTTATAAATGCCTCATTTACCATTTGACACGGTGGTACTATGCTGTTATCATGTCTATCATGCCTGTCCTCTAATTCCTGAACCAAACACACTCAATGCTTTGACACCGGCCTTTACGCAACAGGACTACAGTTCCACCAGGGGTGTTGGCGATGGCCACGCAACGAAGGACGTGCCGGACCCGTTCTTCACACAGCCTGGCCTGGGAATCACTACGACAACAACCATCACCACCATCACACAGACGGGAGGGGGCTGGAGCTCCTGTTCGATGTCTGCAGAGACTAGACCTGTAAGACACACACACACACACACACACACACACACACACACACACACACACACACACACACACACACACACACACACTAGTAGAGACAAGACATTGGAACTGATTTGAACTTGAGATTGTTGTCAGCGGCTGATTGTGGTGGGACTAACGCCCCCCCTTAGCAAATGGACCGTAAGGGTCCATGTTACATAATGTAAGAAAAAAAATACAATAAATAAACGTCTACTTCCGCCTATGCCATGTCATATAAACTGACATAGACTTGCACTCCCAGAGTGGAACACATTTCACATGAGTAACAGAAAGTATCTTCCACAGGGCATGAAGATTTGTCAACATAGGATAATTACTTTAGGTCTGATATCCATCCATATCATAGTCATCATTAGACTGGATATCGTCTGCAATACTGGATATTGTATCGGCATAAATACGCATTTTTCCTTCTGTATTGGCAAGTAGATCTTAACAACTGCACCAGTGTCATTAGGAAAATGCTTTTTGCCTTTTTCAATTTAATGTGTCTGTTAAGTAGTTGTAATAATTGATAACAAGTAAAATATGATACTTTTTCAGTGAAGTACCTATAACCATAACTCCTTACTTTTGAAAAGGAGCTTCCCCAACACTGGAAACGATAGTCCCTATTCTATCATACAGTGTAATATCACGCTGACATTTGTTGGTTATTCAAGGCGAAGGCGAGGGTGAATGCTAATGCGTTGCAGACGCGCGTCCTTAGTCAACACAATGAGAACAAATCACATCACTCTCAGGTCATGGCCTACTACAGTGTGTTGTCTGCAGTAGGTATATCCATTCCTCCCCTAGACCACTAGAATGGTGCGAACCTGCTGCTGTCCTTGCTAGTCTGAACTCGTACTACCTCCCTCGGCGCGTCTGCTTCTAAAGTGGACTGAGAAAGCTCTCTCTCGGCTTGATTGCCAGACGATGTGATGTCTGCTCCCGATGACCCCGGCTGGGCTGCATATCCATAGGCCTTTCAGAACTGTGAATTATACCGTCCTTGTCAGACACAGACATAGGTGATTTTAGGCTCTATCCGCAGGTGAGGCATAGATCTGTATAACTCTTGAGAGCCTAAAATTTAACTCTTGAGAGCGTAAAATGAAACCAAATGGACCCTTACGGGTCCATTTGGTTTCATTTTACGCTCTCAAGAATTGAAATTTTACGCTCTCAAGAGTTAATTTTTACACTCTCGAGTTAAATTTCACGCTCTCAAGAGTTAAATTTTACACTCTCGAGTTAAATTTTACGCTCTCAAGAGTTAAATTATATTTATTTTAAACATCTGAATTACGGAATTCAAGAAGCTTCAAGCTTCAAGAAGCGACACAATTATAAAATGTAGAAAAATTGTTATGTTGACCAATGTTTTGCCAGTTTATCTCCCCTCGAAAATCCTTAGTTTTGGGTCCAAGAGACTAAACTTCAACATCAAATGGTGGTCTTCCTCAGTGGCTAAAAGGCAGAATAAATAGTGGGCCCTGGTATGAAAACCACTGCCACAGAATATAAGCAACTAAATATGCTAGGTAATACTTTTTTTTCCAGACACTACTCTATGTGATTCATTTACTCATTTTGAAACATACTATATCCATCCCATCAGTAGACCTGTGTGTGTTTCATGTCAATGACTGGTATTCTTGAACAGCTATGGTGCTGCCAGGTATGGTGTAAGTTTTCTCATTGGCCACATGGCAGCAAATCAGGCCTGAGACCTTGTGGTAGGCATGGCTGCATGTTGCCATGCAGCCAATGAGAAGACCTACACCATATCTGGTTACGCTATAGCTGTCCGACAATACCAGCCAATGTCCGTCAGGTAAAGTATACATTACAAAGCATGAATGGAATGAAAAATATACATTTGTATGAATGAGTATCGACCTTTTTGGGCCAATGGACACTAATTCCTTTGTGTCAAATGTTGTTGTGTAACTAAGTATATAGGCACCACAGGCACAGGATATGGCACTTGTATTATCCGGGGCAAGACAGCTGACCAAACAGCTCACATTACTCACCTTAGTCCTTTTATCATCCCCTATCAGCCAAAACACTGACTTTGTGCATTCAGTTGGTTCCCTGAGGCACGTTTCAAATAGCTGACCAGAGGTCGTGTCAAATGATTGATTTTGTTTGTAGGTTGCAGAGTATTAAGCAGGATAATGTACAGTGAAGGGGGGTCATTATTGGAAACTAATTCACATCATCCACCATGGGTTTAGTTGACAATAATGTCTCAGTCGGTGTATGCAGTATTATCCCACGGATAGTTCACCGTTAGCTCAGTGACCTTCCTGGTTCAATCAATTTTCAGCCAGACTCATTCATTCCAATGTAAATATTATGGACATTACACATTAGATACTGATTCATTTTTGGAACCGTACCAAAATCTCTTCCAAATCCATCTACAAGGCATGCCCTATGCAGTGGAAAGATGTGTGTGGGTGACATTTATTTAACCGTATTTTATCATATAGGAAAGCTATTGGTAGAGACGTTTATCCATCACCTGTTATGCTTAGCTGTGATTGGACCATGGCACTTTGGGGAGGGGCTTACTGAAAGGTCTAGTCAAAGGAGAAAACCAATCTTTACAATGCCAAAGCAAGTGTCACAAATACAATACACTAAAACCAGTTGGACATGGGTAAAGTATATACAATTGTTGGGGCTACAGCGTTTTGATTTATGTCGTTATTGTTATTACAAAGGAATGGCAGCATTCTTTTACTCAAAACTAGACAGAAAAACCTAGATTCAAGGTCTTTTTTTTTTCTAAATGTAGCAGCTCTGTTTACATTGGCATTGGTCCAAATAGTACAGATAGTAGCCATAGTTGTATTTGGCCAATATTATTTTGTCACAAAAGAACACCTTGTATTGCTGCTGTGTTTGCACACTGTTAACGTTTCACCCAATATGTATTCGAGTAAAAGGAAAGAAGACTCCAGCATTAGTGACAGGACAGTTATCCTTTGCACTTGTTTGACCAAAATGGTTCACTATTAAGTTGTGGACCATCTAACTGTGCTATGCTATAAACCAGGGGTTTTCAACCAGTGGTCCGGGGACCACCAGTGGTCTTTAAGAGGGTTCCAGGTGGTCCCCAGCTAAATTGGTTAACCAGATGTAACTCTTGAGAACGTAAAAATGAAACCAAATGGACCCTTGCGGGTCCATTTGGTTTCATTTTTACACTCTCAAGAGTTAAAATATTCATCATGTGAATTATCCCAAGTCTACACAACTAGAGAATGTGGAATGTCATGGATGGATTTTGAAAACAAAACAGTCAAACATACAGATCAAAATCTGTATGTTTGACTGTTTTGTTTTCAAAATCCAGCCTGAAATTGTGGTCAAAAACGAAAGAAATCTTTAGTTTTGGGGTCTGTGGGGCTAAAATGTCCACAAAAGGTGGTCCGTGGCTCAAATGCTGAATAAACAGTGGGCCCTGCCGTCAAAAAGGTTGAAAACCCCTGCTATAAACCCTACCCCTGGCCTGAATGTGACCAGACAGGAGAATCTTAAATTAAGCACAACAGAGCAAACATAAATATTTATTTGGTACAAAGAAGGAATTGTGCACTCGTACGCCGTGTTCTCTGAAGACTATCGAACAGTATCTGATTAACTGCAGGTACTCTCTCACCTTGGCTGGAGAAAGGCTATGCACCGATCCATTCATTGCGATGGCTGTTGGATAAATTCTGCTCGACGTGACACCACTATTCATTCTATGAATATAAACCTGAGAATATCTCCGTGGCGGCTGCCTGTCAGACACATAAAGCCGTGTGCTGATCCATCTGTTTGGTCCTGTAGGTGTTTTAGGGGGCCTGGATGCTATGCTGTCTGGACCTGAGCCTATAAAGCCCACCAGTATGGAGAGTGTCTGTGCCTGACTCTGCCACCTTTGCCTATGCAGGTTTAAGGAGAGATACATAATACAGGTATGTGGGTGCTTCGGTGTGTGTGTGTGTGTGTGTTCCAAACAAATATCCAAACATGAGAGAAATACACAAACAACTATACTGTATTAGGCATACTGTAGAACAGTGGTTTTCAACCTTTTTCAACACCAGGGCCCACCATTTATTTGAGTCACGGACCGCCATTTGAGGACATTTTAGCCCCACAGACCCCAAAACTAAAGATTTATTTTGCTTCTGTCCATGACCATTCATCTTCTAGTAGACTTTGACTAATTCACATGTTGCATATTTTAACTCTTGAGAGTGTAAAAATGAAACCAAATGGACCCGTCAGGGTCCATTTGGTTTCATTTTTACGTTCTCAAGAGTGGTTAAACAACTTAGCTGGGGACCACCTGGAACCCTTTTAAGGACCACTGGTGGTCCCCGGACCACTGGTTGAAAACCACTGCTGTATGTTTCAGATACTTTCACTGTCAAATATGTTATTGTATATTTCTAATAAGACTCATATTTGATTGATTTATATCAATATGGACTTGTAATCGCCCACTGAGCAATATATGGTTTATAGACATGCATCTAGAAATGGGCACTCGGTAGAGTGCAAACTTGTACATTGCTTGCGCACATGTAGGCCATGCTACTCGTGTGTGCGTGAGTGTAGCGCGCTAATACTCACTCACATTAGCTTTAAAGGTCTCTTACTTACGTCACCATTACGTCACCAGCCAATCGAAGTACCCCGAGCGACCACTGAACACCGACCACTGCACACCCATCGCCTTACTTGTGTCCCGCTCCGCTCACGGCTAATCTTAGACGAGATGTTGATTAGCAGTTTTTTAGATGTCTATGTATAGTTGAAAGACGTTGAAATGACGCTATTTCTAAATTGATACTTTAAGCATAGTGAGAGGTGTGCAAGCGGTTCCAGGCTAAAGATAAAGGGGAATTCCACCCGTTTTCAAAATTTTCCTGAGAGGATACAAATGTGAACCAAATGGACCCTAGCGGGTCCATTTGTTTCCATTTGTACCCTCTCAGGAAAAAGGGGTCTGAAAGAAAAACATGGTGAAATACATCTTGATGAAATACATCTTGATGATGCCATCAGATGTA
This sequence comes from Benthosema pterotum, assembly GCA_039105355.1. Classification (NCBI taxonomy): domain Eukaryota; kingdom Metazoa; phylum Chordata; class Actinopteri; order Myctophiformes; family Myctophidae; genus Benthosema; species Benthosema pterotum. Next base: position 10,761,931 of record CM076975.1, on the reverse strand, counting down.
TTTCACCATGTTGATGATTTTTTTTCAGACCTCCATTTTTAGGAAACACAAGAATTGGGGGATCTTTTTCATCATGTCCACACAACATCTCTAAGGTATATTAATGACATGTTAAAATGTTGAAAATGATTTCCCCTTTATGAGTTCCCCTTTAATGTTGATAGTATCCTATTGTTCTGCCAAATGTAAGTGGACAAATGAAAAGATCTTTTTTAAAACCCTTATAAGATTCCAATAGAAAAATCCTATTAGATTTCGGAACAAATCCTAATGGATTCCTATTGGAAATCCAATAGGATTTGTTCCGAAATCTGATAGGATTTTTCCTGTAAGAATTCCTGTAAGAATCCTATAAGACATGGGTCTCAAACTCAATTTGCCTTGGGGCCACTAGAAGCAGAGCCTGGTTGAGGCCGGGCCGCAGCCACAGCGCGTCACATGGACAAACGTTTTTTGCCATTTCAAGCCTATTTTTCGCCATTTTCGCCTTCATTTCACTTAAATTTAAGTAGATTCAGACTCACCAATGTGGGATAAAGAGTGTGTGCATATGTGGTGTTGTGTCGCACAAAAAACAAAAATAACATTTCTATAATAATATTTCTATTTCTATTCCTTCCTTCCTTTGATATACCACTGTGCTATCTGTTTCATTCAGTAGCACATAATAGGATTATGATAATAACTATAACTGAACAATATTAAATGAACTATTTACTGGACAATAGAACCTACAAACAATACAAAATAACCGGACCAGCCAACCCATCAACAAAGTGGCTCTGATTTGATTGTGATGGCATGAATTACAACCAATAAGGAAGCAGTAACAAAATCTTTACTTTAGCTATCAATTTATATTCCTAACAAAGCCAACTACAGCAATTTTGAACTTATACAGCCCCTACAAAGCAGCGCCATAAAATAAATAAAATCAAAAATATAGTTTGTCAGTGTCACTCAGAAACTAGTCTTGCAAACATGACACTAGAATAGACCATCAGAATCGCCACTTAGGCCCAACTAGCAGCATTAGTTTCCCAATAGTTGTCATGTTTTACACATGCCTAAATAGGCTTTTATTTATTTGCGCTAACCTCTTTGAAAACTATATCCCAGTTGCGCGACGTCTCATCTTTGCTGGCAATGCTGTCTGCAGTGGTCGCGCAATGGGGCTTTGAAAATAATTCAGCACTTTCGGTTTCTGACCCCACAATGTCGCAACTTTTCTACTAGATGGCTATGATTCTATCCAGCGCAGATGTAAGCCTGCCCTGGAGCAACGACAACACCGTTCACTACGGGCAAGGGGGACACAACAGCTCGTTTTAGGCTACTCACCTTAGCTCAGCGTGCTGCTTTATAAGCCATGCATCCGCCCGTATCGGGCTTTAGAAAACTGCTACGCTGTCATTATTTACCAAACCGAACGCAGTCCCTGGTAAAAAGGCAAAGTTTTCTTTTCCCTACGTGTGTTTGTAAACACGGAGCGGTGGATAGAGAGACGCCATGACAGGATCTCGCCCGTACTGCAGCCAATGGCGTCATTGCATTTCCTCAGATTGACAGTTCAGCGACAGAATGAACTAAACTGCACGGGGGAGGGGCGTGTTTCAGGGTGCAGATCCGGTTCCTCTTTGCTATTCTGTGCAAATGGCAAAGCCAGTAGGCGGGCTTTAAACAGGATCTCAGTAATGAGCAGTCAATAGTAACAGACTGTTCTCCCGCAAATGCTTTGGGCTGCCTGGTCGGAATTTGACGGGGGAACTCGCGGCCGTCGCGGGCCGCATTAATATTAAACGTTCATATTAAGGTGGGGGCCACAAAATATCATCTCGGGGGCCGGAAATGGCCCGCGGGCCGGCAGTTTGAGACCACTGCTATAAGATCTTATTGGAACCCTTTAAGAAAATCCTGTAGGATTCCTATAGGATTTTGGGGGAAATCCAATAGGATTCTATTGGAATCCTATTGGAAATCCAATTTAGGATATGTTCCAAAATCCTAAAGGATTTTTTGACTAGGGAAACTATGGGATTCTACTGTAGTGTCCAGAAATGCAGTCCTAGCACAGTATCTTAAGCCTTCATCAGATGGTCTCAGCGTGGTTCCACTCGAGGTCCGCACACATTATTTTTTCCAAGAAAACAAGATAGTGTGTCAGTGTGTGTGAGTCTGGTGAGCTTATCTTCGACCCGCTGGCCAGGGAGTGCGTAGCTTCTCATGTTTGTTTTTTGTTTGTTTTTATGAGGGGGTTGAAGTCGATTTGCGTTTCTCCTGGGCATGGAATTGACCAGTTGGTCAAGAAGTTGCTTAAAATTCACACTCGCTCGAACTGTGAAGTTGATACCAAAACAAGCCCATATTCCCAAGGCAACTGGGGAGCCTATTTTGCAATACGGAACAATTGGCAGAAAATTGGTTCAACTGTGCCAGAGGCATATTATTTTCTCCCTAATTTTTGTGAGGTGGAGAGAGTGCATAATTTGAATGAAAGGACCCGAGCTTTTGAAGTGTTGCTCTCAAACAGGGTGTATGAGATATTTAAAGCTTCTGCTTTTCCCCATGAAAGCGTACAAACACGCCGTTTCCTCTTACTGAAACCTGTCATTATAGAAAGCGTTTTAGAAGTTGGACTTTGAAAACATTGGCATTGCAAAGACACTCACTTTAGTACAGTACTGTTCTGCTATAGTCCTTGTTGAATTTGCATTTTCAGATCAGGATATTAATTCAACTGAGAGAGAAACATATTCAATCTATAGCCTAAAGCTTGTTTTACACTGGCAGCCAAATCTAGCCTGAATCACATATTGGCCAGTTTAGGATTGGAATCTAATTTGTTAAAATCAATAAGTCATGTGACCATTTTTAAACCAATCGGATTCAAACCTGGCAGTGGCTCCGATCTGATTAAGGCTAGATTTGGCTGCCACGGTAAATCAAGCCTCAGACTACTTATAGTACTTTTAATAAAAAAAACAAACTAACACAGTTTTGGTTTAAAAGTGCAATATTTGCCTTAGGGGTTGTTGTGGAGTATACAAAAACAATGTATTATAATGTGGATCCAGTAAAGCAGGGGTTTTCAACAGGTAGAAAGTTGCACCAGATGTAAGGGTGCATTCACACAGACATGGCGTGTCATGGCGTGGTGATAGATAGACATATGGGCCAGATCCTCGATTTCCCACAATGCTTTGCAGGATCTGGGTAGTGGCTAAGACGCAATGAGGATATCCTCACATCTGAGTGTAGTTTTCTAATGCACCATATCTCCTGGTGCATTCATTCAAATAAAAAACGAAATCACATCTGCACAAGCCCTGCCTGGTGCATAAATAACAATCAGCCCCTAATATAATAATATCATTTCTCTAAAACACTCAATAAAGCACCTCAGTGCTGTCAGTTCTGTGCATAATCCTATCTGAATCCAGTCTCTTTTACTCGCTTGCCAACAGAAAAAGACTACAATCCCCATCTTCCTCGATTCCTTGCTTCTCTCCTATTGGTTTCTGTGTGAACCACGCGGTGAAGGGGTCGTGGGCTGACACACTGACATACAGCTGCCAGGACTACACCGGTGACACATGACAGTTTGACATGTGTGGGGGAGGGTGGGCAATTCAGTCACATATCACCCTGTAGGCATGTCACCATATGTCAAACACTCCCACTCCAGGCGGGCTTTATAAGCAAACCAATACGAGATTGTGGAGTAATGAGTGACGTTTAGGAGAAGGAAGGGGTGGAGAATGACTTGTAGTCTCCTGTTTGTCCCTGAATGGGACAGCACAGCAGCACTGGACAACGGACAGAGCCATCTAGTGTCAGAGTTTCGACATTGAGGGGTGAGAAACTGAGTTGCTGTTCATGCAGTTAAATAGAGGAGTTGCAAATACATTGTTTTCAATCAGGGTGGCGATATTTTAGGGCATAAGCGCAACATGGCAAGTGTTTTAAAATAGTATTGTAGAGTAACGACTAAAGACTCTGTAGCCTAGTGTTTATGTTGTGTATGTATCTAAAATAAAGGGATTTAACTAAGACCATCAAAGCTGAGGCAAGGACTTTTCCCTGGTGTCCCATTTTCAATAGAAGTCTATGTACAAGAGCCGCCATTGGACTGCCCCATGAAGTGAACGGAGTTGGCGTAGGCTAACTCTGTCTACACTCTGGCTCTGTGTCCGCGACGTCCCTTCCCTCCTCTCCTCTCCTCGCTCCCTCTCCGGTCCCGATTATTAATTCAAGTTTGAATTGTGCATTAAACATTGTATAAAATACATGAACGCCCATCTTCATTTCCTCCCTAGTTTTCTGAAGAGAGCCATGGAGGCAAGTACAGACAGAAGCTTTCACCCGCCAGTGTTGAGGGAAATCAGTAGGCTACATAATGTGACATTGTTCATATTACATCTTTTTTTGTATGAGATTTTTAGTATGTAGGCTATGTGTTGCCTATTTTGTATAGAACTGAAGACCTTTGCAATAATCTCTCTTAATGAATTGTGGAGTCTTGACGAGTCAATAGCCTATTTAAGATTGGGGGAACGTGAGGCCTACGACCGACGTAATCAATCGCTCTGTGCTCGATACATAAGCCTCGCGGCCGTCCGACCCTCTCCTAGGACGGCAAAACGCAGCTCTTGGCGTCGTGTCACAACGTGGACGAGAGTTGAGTGAGATTCATGGATTGTTAGTTTGTTTGCATGGAATGTGCTTATATAATGACACCTACTGGCCAGTGGCCATCATATACTTTTTGCCTGTGATCCAAAAGTGAAATTAGATCTTTTCACTGCACCCAAATTATAGTGTGGTAATTTTCACTTCATCCTAATTAATGGATTTCCTTAAATCGTCCTTTCTGTTAATTCAAGACATGGTTCATAGAATGATATTGACCCTAGTTAAAAAAAAATCCTATATGACTCCCCTATAAAACTTTGGAACAAATCCTATTTGCTATCCAGCGGGAATCCAATAAGCTTTCTTTCTTTCTTTCTTTCTTTCTTTCTTTCTTTCTTTCTTTCTTTCTTTCTTTCTTTCTTTCTTTCTTTCTTTCTTTCTTTCTTTCTTTCTTTCTTTCTTTTTCTTTCTTTCTTTCTTTCTTTCTTTCTTTCTTTCTTTCTTTCTTTCTTTCTTTCTTTCTTTCTTTCTTTCTTTCTTTCTTTCTTTCTTTCTTTCTTTCTTTCTTTCTTTCTTTCTTTCTTTCTTTCTTTCTTTCTTTCTTTCTTTCTTGTTTACATTTGACACGTGCTGTGTAGGAGTCACCATGGAAACCACTTTTGTCACGTGCTGCATAGACGTGTCACTATGGGAACCAGTGACATCATTGGGAAGGGTGTGGCCTCGTCAACGTCGGCTGCTTTCTTAACCATGTTGGGCTTCTGTTGCAACGGCGACGGACCACGCCCACATCCGGTCGTCTCGTCCACGGACTAGCTTAAATCTTAAAGTCCCTACTATGGTAGGCTATTTTGGACCCACATTAATGAATGAAATGCTCCAAAAAATAATCCGACCCCCCGCCTTTTATTTCTCTCCTCCACGTGGAGATGCCGCTGCACCTGATGCATTTCATTTAAATAATACTACGGCAAACCTAAACAAATGTGATACCCCTGCATAATTCTTACAATTTAATGTAACATTCTATTTTTTAATATGTTTCTGTGAAGATATCTTCTAAATCCGGCCTTGCTGCTGCTGCTGCTCCCTGACTGCGGTAGAGTGAGCCGCCGCGGCTGAAAGCTCAGTAATGTGAGCCGATGTCCGACAATTTCTGCAAGCGCACAAACTGCTCAACTCTGCAAGAAAACTACACTGAGGCGTTTACATCCGATTCCGCATCTCCTCGCACCGCCCAAATCCTGCAAGGCGTTGTGGGAAATGGAGGTCTGGACCCATGTGTCACTGTGTCAATGTGGCTCTATGGCTTGACATAGCGACACAAATGTGTGTATGAGGCCTAACTCTTTGAGAGTGTAATCATGAAACCAAATGGACCCTTGCGGGTCCATTTGGTTTCGTGTTTACGCTCTCAAGAGTTAAAATATTCACCATCTTTACACAACTAGAGAATGCAGAAGATTGATGGTCATTTTGATCTGTATGTTTGACTGTTTTGTTTTCTCCAAAAGCCAGCTTGGTAGGCAAAAGAAATCTTTAGTTTTGGGGGTCTGTGTGGCTAAAATGTCATCAAATGGTGGTCCGTGGCTCAAATTCTGAATAAATAGTGGGCCCTGTGGTATGCAAAAAGTTGATGACCACTGCGGTAAAGTAAAATTATATCACTTAAGACAGTACTTGGAAGTAAAAGTAAATGGGTATTGACTTTCTCTCCTCTCAGCAGGCTTCGGGACGAACACACACACACACACACACACACACACACACACACACACACACACACACACACACACACACACACACACACACACACACACACACACACACACACACACAAACACACACACACCGTCTTCTCAGTATTCAGAGCTTCAGAGGCACGATCTACCTGTCTCAAGTCCCCGTTTACAACGTCTTATAGATTACAGCACACACACACCCTTCAAATGCACTGCGATGATATTAACCTAAAGTGCATTTGCATATTTCTATTATTCCTTTCCTCCGTCGTCGAGTTTCCCCGTCGTCGTACCCTCAGGCGCTCGATAGTATTATTCCTCCGACACGACTGGGTGCACGGAGCGACTCCCTCAGCCTGAAATGTCACGTTATAGGCCTACCGTGGTGAGAGAGAGCAGCAGCCATCACTGGATGGACAGGAAAAAATGTTATTTATACGATAGTACACAAAGCGGTCCCTCGCCGCCGGGGGCCAAATATCTAATTAACTTAACTTGCGAGGATTTGAGATTCAGTTGCCTAAACCGTGATTGTATTGATGTCGGAAACGCACAGCCCTGCGCGCACGCACGCGCACACACGTGACATTTGTGTCATTTTACTGATTGTTTTATTGTTTCAAATACTATTATTCTCTTTCTTCTTTTTCTGGATAATCTTCCCTATAGGATGTGCTGCTGACCCTATAAGGAGTTCTGTTGTTGATAAACATACAGTTTGCATTGACAACTGTATGTTGTTATGTTGGTCATCTGTATTCTACCAGGCTGAAGGTCAATAGTTTCCCTGGTAACAAAGGTGGAAATAAAAAATAAATAAATAAGCATACTGTATACCTGTATCCGTATTGATATTGGCTGTCAGTTAAATTGTTATTATAAACATTGGTATCGGTCAAGAACATTAGTATCGGTCAAGGGATCGGTGCATCCCGACTTTATGTTGCCGTTTACTATGAACACGATGCTCATTTCTGAGTCAATAAGGGTGAAAATGACACATTCCAAAGGTTGTGCGTATAAGTTATAGAAAGAGGGACAGAAAGCTCAGAGGGACAGACTGTAAGAAAGCAGAGAGGAGAGGGAGGCAGACAGAAAATCTAAGACGGTGGTTTTCAACCTTTTTGACACCAGGACCCACCATTTATTCAGCCACGGACCACCATTTGATGTAATTTTTAGCCCCACAGACCTAAAACTGAAGATGTATTTTGTCCACAATTCCAGGCTGGATTTGAGAAACAAAACAGACAAACATACAGATCAAAATGATTGACCATTAATCTTCTTCATTCTCTAGTTGTCTAGACTTAGGCTAATTCACATGATGCATATTTTAACTCTTGAGAGTGAAAACATGAAAGGGTCCATTTGGTTTCATTTTTAACAGCTTAGCTGGGGACAACCAGGAACCCTCTCACGGACCACTGGTGGTCCCCGGACCACCTGTTGAAAACTCTTGAGCTAAGAGACAGAATAGGTTAAGAGACACAGTCAGAATAAGCCACAATCTGGAATGGAGACAAATGAGAAAGCCCCTGGTTCAGCATGAGGACACTCTTACCATGAGGATGAATGACACTGCGTCAGTGCTTGACAAGCCAGATAAAGAAGACAAAAAAGTTACCTATATGCAAACGTTTCTTTTCTTTTTTTTTTTTTTTTTGCAGTAATGTCACTCCCCAGTGAGTCAGTTTGTGGGGATAGCCTCAGACTGGTATAGGGGAAGAATCATAAATACGTACCTCTTTGAGCAAACCATAGGGGGGCAGTGTTGCCCCAGATCTTCTATATCTGCCCTGCCTGCTGCTTGAGTGCATTATGTAGCCTGCTCAGTAGAGTTCAATTAAGTTTGAATCTTTTCACACAGTGGTTAGTGCTGTCTCCTCACAGCAAGAAGGTCCTGGTTCGATTCCCGTTAGGGGTGCTGCTGTGGGTGCGGCGTGTCTGCTCCTCCACGTCATCAGTGCCCATACCCGAGGCGGGGTTGGTGGAAGGGCCTTTCTGTGTGGAGTTTGCACGTTCTCCCTGTGTCCCCCCGTGTAGGGTAGATACCTTCACAAAAACATGCTGTAATCTTGGACTGTGAACTGCCTCACCCTGGCCAGTCGGGGCGCCTGATGGAGGGGACAGGAGCTGGTTGGAATAACGTGTTCCTTCCACGCGCTACGTCACACCAGGGAAACTCCCCCCTGTCAGGTGAAAAGAAGGCAGCTTGGACTACTCATGCATTGAAGGAAGCATGAGGCAAGTCCGCTGCCTCCCCAGGTTGGTGGAGGCTGTGTAGAGCCCAGGATCACATTAGGAATTGGCACTGGGTGAAAAATGGGTTACAAAATCGTGGGATAAATATATATTTAAACTAAGGCACACTTCCGTTGCCTGGTATATGTTTTAGAGAGCTATTAACCCCTTTCAAATGCTGCCTGCTGGTTGTGTTGTGAGTGCATGTAGGAGACTATAATTATATGAGATCTTTGTCACTTGACTGTGACTAAAATGTGATTGGTCTAACTGACCGATCACATAATTATAGTGGAGTGGTGGAGCACAATATTTTCTTGATTGATAAATCTGAGCTGTTTTCTTTTGATGTGTTTTTGAAAGGCCTGGCTAAAATTAATTCCATTTGAAATGTGAAAGATTTTGTCCATTGATTGTTTTTTATGCAAATCATTGTTGTCTAGTACCCATGCATGGCTTGTTAAGTGCTTTAGAAATAGCATTATTATGTATCATTACTAACCTCTTGAACTGCGACTACTCCGGGAGCAACATTTACCATGACAAACCCAATCGACAAGCTCCAAAACGACAAGTGACAAACTTGTGCTACAGGGATACACTTGGAGATCTGCTATTCCTAGCAGAAGAGATTGGGTTTATAGAAGAACATTGCACGTTTGTCACTAAGGTCTGTTTCACTAACCATAGAGGTTGGTATAGGATTGGAATCTGACAGTAATATGCACCTCAGTGCCAGATCTAAGAGATAGGTGGCCCTATGCAAGATTATTATTTGATGAAACCCCCCCCCCCCCCCACACACACACACACACACACACACACACACACCCCAAGCATAGCCCGCCACCGATTTGCGCGCTATGAGCTTGTAGGTCTTTTTTTATTGTGAAAATGTGTCTCAAATCTTTTCAAATGTTCTCAAATATTCTGTCAAGGCGAACCTTTTTAACTCAAATGTTTTGCTTCTGACATTGTCCCTGGCTATATAGGATTTTGTGGGTCCTTGACATGAAACAGTGAGGAACACCGATGTAGAACACTGAGGTTTTAATAAATTATCATGCCACCTGACAGGTTTTCTGTCTCATTTGGCTGGGAGTGTACCCTGCCAAATGACTGAAAACCCATCAAATGAATGGTGGCCTATGGGTGCTATGGAAGCTCACACAAATGTTGGGGCTTCAAAGTGAAAATACACATTTTATTACTGGCATTACTGCTACATTTGAGAGTATGAAATGGCAAACGCAGAGTTGAGAAAACTATCCGGGTTTAGGAGACATTTTGTATAATCCGTTTTCAGGTCAAAATAGGATAAGATGGAGGGCTACATGCTCCCAGGCCATACAGCCTGTGTATGGTAATAGGAGGATTCATAAAAAAAAATCTACCTGTGAGGTGGCCCCCTTTACTGGTTGTGGCCCTATATTGTTTGTGTCTAGAACCGGCCCTGTCTATGCACTGAGCAGCAGAGGTTTGGATCTGGTCCAGGCATGCCCAGTCCATCATCACCATCTCCATCAGCCACATGGAGCCTGGCCACTGTTAGAGCATCAGGAGTATAGTATAGTCTGCGTCAGGCTGGCTGTTGTCAACCGCGCTCTCCCAGGGAGCTCATTGTTTGCATGCGTGAGCATATTTGAATGTTTTCTGGCGTGTGTATGTGTGTGTCTACAGTATGTGGATCAGAGGCGGATCTAGGCATGGGCATGGGGGGGCAATGCCCCCCCTAAATGCCCAGTCTGCCCCACCAAACATGATGGCATGCAAAACAACCCAAGATATTTCAAATTAAAGTGCTTATATTTAAAGTGATTTGAAACACTACTACAGCTACTGACTAACTACAGTTGTGTCACCACTAAACCAACAGCATTTCATCATTGAAAACAAAAAACTCTCTGAGTCAGACCTTATGCATGCTGCGTGTCTGTTGCAACTTCAACAACTGATGTTATTATTGATGCTTTACTTGCCTAATAAAAGTCCTGTAACCGAAAATGGTATGGGTGCGGCTTCATTGCCCGTGGCGCGAAGCGACACAGGCGATGAAACCGCCCCCATACCATTTCCTCCTGCCCCCCAATTGGGAAATGTTACATCCGCCCCTGACTTGGATGATTTTACAGTGGGAGTAGGCTAGTGCACACTTGGCAGGGTACACACACACACACACACACACACACACACACACACACACACACACACACACACACACACACACAGACAGATGTCGCCTCTATGCGCTTCAGTAACCTGTCTGTAAGACTGTAGCTCCAGTTGCTGCATGGTGATGTTATCTTGTCACTTTTTAGGCAATGGTGGAGGAAGTATAGCCTATACTTTCGGTTCTTCCATCACACAACAAGTGACAAGTGACAATGTACAAATAGGCTAGGTCCACCCTCCCAAAATGGCCTACTTTTTGTTATATATATATATATAAAAGCCTCACCCTATGCAATACTACTGCAAGAGCACTTTATTATGCCCATATATGGAGATTTTCGTATCTGCCTCTCTGTGATCCTTTTGAGTTCTGTGTCAATAGCCGATTTTAGGCCTATTAGCCCTAGGGTAAAATGAAACCATTTAAACATCTCAAGAGTTAAATTATATTTAAACGTCTGATGAATCTACACAATTAGAAAATGTAGAATTGTTATTTTGACCAATGTTTTGCCAGTTTATCTCCTAAATTGTGGACAATAACTTAGTTTCGGGTCAGAGAGACCAGACTCGACATCAAACGGTGGTCCGTGGCTAAGATGCAGAATAAATATTGGGCCCTGGTATGAAAGTGGCCGAAAGGTTTTCAGCCACTTTCATACCATACTAGTTTCTTATTAAGTTTCAACTAATATAGATAAGTACTTGTGTTTCTCACTCTGTGATTTACTGTATTTTCTCATTTTGGGACATACAATAACCAAGTATTCATTACAAAGCATGGATGGAATGAAAAATATAAATTTGTTTAAAGTATAAAGTTACAAATGAATGTTACAACTGACAATTCATTTTCACTTTTCACCCTATACTGTAATAACTAACTGTGCCAGAGCCCGGGCCAAAGGCCTTCTGTCTAGATTTAACAGGTGGTCCATGGACCACCAGTGGTCCCTGAGAGGGTTTCAGGTGGTCCCCAGGCTAAATGATGGAAAGTTGGTTAACCAGTTGTAAATCTTTGAGAGTGTAAACATGAAACCAAATTGTTTTTCCCGACTCCATCCTCTTATTGCGGACAAAAAGAAAATAAATCTTTTAGTTTTGGGTCTGTTGGGCTAAAATGTCCTCACATGATGGTGGTCTGTGGCTCAAATACTGAACAGGCCCTGGTATGAAAAATGTTGAAAACCACTGGTCTAGAGATCGGTCACTACACTCCCTTTAGGAGTGTGGAAGGAGAGAGTGGCGTTTTCCACCTGACAGCAACAATGTCCTCCAGGATGCTAGGACTTGCGCAATGTGTGAATGAGAAGAATGAGTTGTGCTGGAAACTTGGCATATAGAAGCGATTTGCAGAGATGTTCTCTCTCTTCTGACACAATCAGCCAGCAGCAATATGCTTAAGTTAATCAACCCTCTACCCTTCTATTCTTCTTCTTTCAGCTCATTTTCCCTGCAGGGGAGGATCTAGACATGGGCACGGGGGGACAATGCCCCCCTAAATTCCTAGTCTGCCCCACCAAACACGATGGCATGCAAAATGGGTAAATAACTCCAGATATTTCAAATTAAAGTGCCTCTATTTATAATGATTTGAAACACTACTACTGCTGCTAACTAACTACAATTGCGGCACCACTAAACCAACAGCATTTCATCATTGAAAACAGAAAACTCTCTGAGTCAGACCTTTAGCTTTATGCATGCTGCGTGTCTGTTGCAACTGATGTTATTATTGATGCTTATACTTGCACAATAAAAGTCCTGCAACCGAAAATGGTATGGGTGCGGCTTCATCGCCCGTGGCGCGAAGCCGCCCCCATACAATTTCCTCCTGCCCCCCTCAATTGAGAAATGTTACATCCACCCCTGTTTCCCTGTCCTCTTTAAACTCTCCCCATGGAGATTCGCCATGCATGCCGCCAACACTGGAAGAGAATTAGGCCTGATTCGTACAGTGGCAGCCAAATCCAGCCTGGAATCAGATCTGAGTCACATGCAGATTGGAATCTGATTTGTTTAAGTGAGTCCTGTGACCTGTTAGACCAATCGGAATTCAGTCTTGACTCTTGAATGATCACAGATCTGATTCAGGCTCGATTTGGCTGCCAGTGTAAATAATGGGGCCTTTAGCCACAGGGTTTGGCAGCTTTGGCAGCTAGTTTATGTGTTGTTGTCCATGCATCTCTGAAAGGTCCTAGTTAAAGGGGAATTCCACCCATTTTCAACATTCTAATATGTCATTAGTATACCTTAGAGGTGCTGGGTGGACATGATAAAAACGTTTCCCCATTCTGTGTTTCCTAGAAATGGAGGCTGAAGAAAATCATTAACATGGTGAAACACATCTTGATGACTGGTTGATGATTGGTTGCATTTGTACGCTCTCAGAAAAAAATGTTGAAAATGGGTGGGATTCCCATTTAAAGTGGGCGTGCCATGTCCCTTGGGAGATAACAAATGCTATTTGATATCCTAATCTTGATCATGACGTCACGTAGCAGGTATAACTTTAACTTTTGTAACATGGCAACATGCTTGGCGTAATACACAATTTGGCGTTACATTAGGAATTCATACTGGGTCAAATATCCCCTTGAAAATTATTATTTTCACTCAAATGCCTTAGTTACAATGCCATTGAGCTGAGGTGTTTTTGTTTTTACGGGAACCGCTACTATTCTGTTTGTTAGTTGTTTTGTAGTTCTGTGCTGTTCCTGGTAGAAGGTTATGGCAAGCGGTCAAGAACTGAAGTGCACAATACGTCAAAGGAACTCTGACCTTTTAAAGAACCCAATTAATTTATTACATGAACTTTTCTATACACTCTTGATGTAAAAAAAACAGCTCTCCTGTGTGGAGTCTGGTTATTGGGACTACCGTTTGATCTAGAGCAGGGGTGTCTTCAATGTTTTTCAGACCCAGGACTTACCATAGCTGACGAGAGAAACGACATCAGTTGTGTAAAGTAACTAAGTACATTTAGTCAAGTACTGAGTACAATCTCAGGATACTATACTGATGAAGTTAAAGGGGAGCTCCACCCATTTTCAACATTCTAATATGTCATTAATATACCATAGAGATGTTGTGTGGACATGATAAAAAGGTTCCCTCAATTCTGTATTTCCTAAAAAATGGAGGTCCGAAAAAAATCTTTAACATGGTGAAATACATCTGATGACATCATCATAAGATGTATTTTACTAATGATTTTTCTTTTAGATCCCTTTTTCCTGAGAGGGCACAAATGGAACCAAATGGACCCGCTAGGGTCATTTTGGTTCACATTTGTACCCTCTCAGGACATTTTTGAAAATGGGTGGAATTCCCCTTTAAGTCCTGTATTCAAAATGTGATTAATTGAAGTATTGGCATCAACGTTACTGTATGTGCGTGTGTGCGTTGAGATGAGTGTCTAGTTGACTAGCAGCTAGTAACTTGGTGTCTGATTGGTTACATTTAACTATTAGGCGGAGCCAGGCTGTTGACTGATTGGTTTCTGATTCCCCAATAACATCTCCAGCCTCTCATTTCCTCCTAATCAGCCCCGCCCCCAAACACCAGTAAGACACAGAGCAGAAACAAAGACAATCTGTAGAGTTACCCTTGCCAAGTCAAACAGGGAGCTTTTCAACAACCGATTATAATATAACATTGAGTGAAAGAAAACTCGATGCCAAGACCACACAGAGAGACTGTTTCATAAGCAACTTTCAATAGACTTTTACAGCAAAATATGCAGGTGAGAAAATTGCAACATTAACATAATAAACATGACTCAATGAAAGGAACAGACTTAATGTAGGCATTGAATTTGACAAAACGAAGTAAAGGCGGTAATTCAGAAATGGTAGATCTCTCCTGTTTGGCAATACTTTTCAATCATGATTGTTTAAAATGAGGAATAGAGAAGAGGCATATACTCACGCAAAGTACAATGAGTCAAAAACTATAAAGCAAATCCACCACTTCAAGCAACAGTTTCAAGTGAAAGGAAACTGTTTGACTGATCAGAAGTAAATCAACTTGGTTTGCTCTTGTGCTGATGAAAAAGGAAGAATATGCAGAAAGGACATTCAATGAGTGCTTCCGTGTTCAGGCAACACGCACTGGGTCTGTATGACAGCGGTGTGTAGGACACTGTGCAGATCTACTACTTCTGTGTAACTATCAATAAAAGTACCTGCAATTAGACTCTGGGTTAACCCATTTAGGATTTCTTAATGCCTGACTAAAGAGAAAAATGCAAATGTTCATTGTAAGAGGGGTGGTATTTACAAGGAGAATCTGTAATTCACAACAGACACACAGCATTTCATAAAACAAGCATGTACTGTATGTGTGTATATTATATGTGGTATTGAAAGTGGTATTGAAATATCAATATCATAATTATAATACAGCAAAAACGGAGTTGTTTCCAGTTAACACTTTGACTTTTTTTCTGTCTGTAGAAATGTCATCTTCCAGCCTCCTGTCCGGTCGGAACGTCATGTGGGACACAACTACTGCAAGACCCACAGATCGCACGTTATCGGCAACGCAGTGACCTGTAGGAGTAGCCAGATACAGGTAAGGCAAAAGCACACTATGCCCTTGTGAAGGTGAATGGACTATGTTTCTAAGAATAAATGAGTACCAGGGCCCCTGGTAGTCCTTCTGTTATCATGGGCGGATCTAGGCATGGGCAGACTGGCCCACCAAACATGATGGCATGAAAAACAACACACGATTTCAGAATTAAAGTACTTATATTTAAAATGATTTGAAACACTGCTAGTGCTACTAACTGACTACAGTTGTGTCACCACTAAACCAACAGCATTTCATGATTGAAAACAGAAAACTCTGAGTCAGACCTTGTTGAAGTTGCAACAGACACGCAGCATACATAAAGATGCATGCTGCGTGTCTGTTGCAACTTCAACAACAACTGATTTTTACTGATGCTTATACTTGTCTATTAAAAGTCCTGTAACTGAAAATGGTGTGGGTGCGGCTTCATCGCCCATGAAGCCCCCCCATTGGGAAATTGGGTTATATCCACCCCTGTCCCCGTAAGAGAGAATGTCCATAAAGTTGGTGTATATACAGTATGTGGATAATGAGGAGGGTCTGGTCTCGTTTTGTGATGTTGAAGCTACACTTCATCTCTACTCGTTTACTGTCTCTACGGTTCATTCACTGAGGAGCTCTATCCTTTATTCTTTCCCAGTTTTAACACTGATGGTAAAAAATGCTGCTGCTGCTCCTCTGATCTCGCCTGTCAATCACACTGATTAGACTAATAAACCTTTTACATGATCACCCCCATAGCGATGATTTGATTGGATGAGCAAGTAGTACATATTGAAGAGGGCAGAAAAGTGGAGGTGCCAAAAGCGATTGGCCCGGGAATGGGATTCATGATGATAACAGCGCAGCCTCCTCACCTCACGCCATTGTGATTTGTTCTGTTTGACAAATGTGTTGCTTACATTGTTGTTTATATGCATATGAAGCACCCCAAATCATTGGCAAAACTCAGATTTTAATGATAATGATGTATATTTATTATTTGTTTATTTAGAGCAGTGGTTTTCAACCAGTGGTTCTTGAGACGGTTCCAGGTGGTCTCCAGGCTAAATGATGGAAAGTTGGTTAAACAGATGTAACTCTTTGAGAGCGTAAACATAAAACCAAATGGACCCTTGCAGGTCCATTTGGTTTCATGTTTAAGAGTTAAAATATTCATCATGTATGTAGAAGATTAATGGTCATTTTTGATCTGTATGTTTGACTGTTTTGTTTCCCAGAAATCCAGACTGGTACTGTATTGTGGACAAAAAGCAAAAGAAATCTTTCGTTTTTGGGGTCAGTGTGGGCTAAGAATGTCACCAAGTGGTGGTCTGTGGCTCAAATGTGGAATAAATAATAAATAAATAATCAAAAAGGTTGAAAACCACAGATTAAGAGAGCAAAACTTTGAGAGAGATTGAAAGAAAACAATGTATTCATTGCAGGTGTTATTTCAGTTGAAATCCAATGCCTACACAGGCATTACAAAGGGTGGATTAGAGTACTAGTGCTGTAAGTGGTTGTTCCTCATGTGGGATTGTGCTCTTTTTTTCCCAGTTACAGCGTGGGATTTATCCTAAAGCTTTGTCACACATGACGCAAGAAAAGGAGGCTTGTTTCCCCCCATGCTCATTATCTGGCTCTCTCTCTGAACTCTGAGGGCCAACTGAGGGCCAACTGTATGTGTAGCCAAACTGACACAATATAGCTGAGAAGATTTCCCAATGCTACGACAACAATGGCTTAACTAGATTTGGACCTTTTTTGCTGACCCCTCATATAGGAGGATGACATGCAGGGCCGGATCTAGCCATCTAGGGTGGGCAGGAAGAATGGCAGGGTGGGCAACAAAGTTTTTAAATGAAGCAGCGGTCTATTTATTCTATATTATTTGAGCCTCGGACCACCATTTGAGGACATTTATAGCCCCACAGACCCCAAAACTAAAGATTTCTTTTGCTTTTGTCCACAATTCCAGGCTGGATTTGGGGAAACGAAACGGTCAAAGATAAAAATGACCATTAATCTTCTACATTCTCTAGTTGTGTCGACTTGGGCTATTCCAGATAGTGAATATTTTAACTCTTGAGAGTGTAAAAATGAAACCAAATGGACCCCCCCCCCCCCCCCCCCCCCCCCCCCCCCCCCAGATCCGGCCCTGGAGGACGGAGACTGGTTAGGCCTCCATCCTGTGTTTATACCATTATAGACCTCTCTGTCCTCTTGTATGCGATATAACTTTCAATTCAGCTCAGACTTACTGTCACGTACAGGTGTACAAACCTCTCTCTCTCTCTCTCTCTCTCTCTCTCTCTCTCTCTCTCTCTCTCTCTCTCTCTCTCTCTCTCTCTCTCTCTCTCTCTCTCTCTCTCTCTCTCTCTCTCTCTCTCTCTCTCTCTCTCTCTCTCTCTCTCTCTCTCTCTCTCTCTCTCTCTCTCTCTCTCTCTCTCTCTAAAACGATACAAAAGGTCGTGGCAGCAGTCGAGGTTATGGAAAGAGCAAATACATTTTTTGTTTCTAAAAAGACACATCAGGCAATATAGTAAACACAAACAATCTGACATTGACCCAGTGGAGAAAATGCAGGTAGCACTAGCTGGAACTAAAAGGCCAAGGAGAAGAAGTAGTAGTAGTAGTAGTAGGTTTTAAAGGTAGGGGAAGTGATTTCACTTTTGTCAGATATCACCCTTTTTTTTCTGTTAAAATGCTCTATTATAAGGTGTGGAAACCATATATGGCGTTTCCCCCTCCCCCACGTTAGCAGAGGAGCTAATAAAAGTTCCCCAGGTGGTGGGTGAATTCTCCTCCAATCAGGATCGAGCAGCAGGTTCACATAGTGTAGCTAATGCTGGGCGCCCCTAGTGCACCAGGCTGGTACTACACCATGAATTTCAAATCACTTACCCTACCTTTAAAGGTAATTGAGGCAACCTTTTTGCCGTTTCCCCCCCTCTACATTGCTTCTACTTTGATGCTGCAGCTGCAGACAGAGACTCGCTTCGTCTTGCAGACTTTCCATAACTTCAGGAAAGCTCAGGAAAGGCGATGCTAATTTGTGATTGGGAGAGGGGTTACGTGGGGGTGAGGCAGCGTTTTAGCCAATCAGCACAGCAGTCTCCATGCAGATTCATAATGAGCCAATAGAATGGAGGTGGTGGTGTAATTAGATTCTGTACACAATAAAGTTGCGTCTATTACCTTCAAGCCTAGGATTTAAAAGTAATCTGATTGAAGCCAAAATGAAGGCTAGTATATTGTGAACTTGTGGATCAATACCGCCCCCAACTGGCAGAGTGAGGTTGGTCTACTCTATATGCTTTGGAGCAGACCAGCAGGCAGACACAGGGTCACAGAGATCACATCATGTGCGAGGTTGTGCGGCCGTTCGTATCGGTATACGTCTCTCTCCTGCGGATCTCTGCAGCGCAGTCGCATGGGGGATGACCTGCTGTTCTCCTCCAACCCACGCGTCAGTTCTCTATAGAGGAGGTCTTTGGGGATCACACGATCACATCCTCCGCTATGTGCAGTCTGAGCTGAGTGTGTCTACGTGTCGGAGAGGATGGCTGGGTTACATCAGAACAGGGCTGGATCTAGGCATGGACATGCCCCCCTAAATGCCCTGACTGCCCCACCAAACATGATGGCATTCAAAACAACCCATATTTCAGTATAATTTACAGTATATTTAAAATGATTTGAAACACAACTACTGCTACTAACTAACCTCGATTGTGGCACCACTAAACCAACAGCATGCTAGCTGTGTGTCTGTTCAGCAACAACTGATGTTATTATTGATGCTTTACTTGCCTAATAAGTCCTGTACAAGATATAAATCTTGTGGGTCACATGCAGAACTTAAGAATTTAAATGAAAATGGTATGGCCGCCTCCATACCATTTTCGCCTGCCCCCCGCCAATTGAGAAATGTTACATCCGGGCCTGGTTACATCAGAACATCAGGGTTGCATATACACTTTGTCTGCCTTGCCCTGGATATGTGCAGCTGGAAGGCTTCTTCTCAGAGGGAACAAGTTGAGTGTCTTCCCTCCTGCCTGTCATAGAGGTGGTCCACGTCTCTCTCTGACAACAACGCAGGCGTTGTACTTCACTGCCATCTTGGTTTTTTAACTGTCAGCGTTGTGTTCTTTTCCTCCCACACACTTGACAGACAGACAGTGTTGTTGTCACTGCTGCTTTGCCAAAAATCCTCTTGTTGAATTCCAGTCTCCCGTGGAGAGGGTTGTCAGTAATTGTCGCGTAGATTAAAGTCCTGTTGTTGTCACCCTCCGTATTCAATAGTCATTTGGATTCCATAAAAGCCAACGTACTGCGTCTTCTAAGGATTTATGTTGTGCACAGCGGAAAATCAAACAATGTACGTGGAAACGTCTTCCGTACAAGAAAAACCCTAAAAGCCTTGGTTGTTACACAAAGGGACACAGTAACAGCCTCGATCTGTAGGTTTTCTTCACCGGTGGTTGGCTGTATGTATGCAGCACAGCAGGAACAACATTACTACGACGTCATTTTACATAAATGTGAGTTAATTGATTGGTGAGTGGTGCTAGTGTGGGTTTGGTTGCTTTCCCTCTGTTGTGAGATTTGATTTGGCTTTGATCCATAAAAGGTAAACAAAGTCAACAAACTGGACGGTGTACGTGGTGCTGGTGGTCGATTACTGATGGCCAATAACTGGTGGTGGAGCCCTCAGGTGTGTGTGTGTGTGTGTGTGTGTGTGTGTGTGTGTGTGTGTGTGTGTGTGTGTGTGTGTGTGTGTGTGTGTGTGTGTGTGTGTGTGTGTGTGTGTGTGTGTGTGTGTGTGTGTGTGTGTGTGTGTGTGTGTGTGTGTGTGTGTGTGTGTGTGTGTGTGTGTCATCAGAATCGATCAGATTTGATCGGTTCTGCTCTTCGTTTGCTATGAGGTTCTGGCTGATCTGAGGTTGAAAAGGTGTGCATGGATGTAGACAATCAGCTTGTTTGCTGCACCAAAAGGTATTACGCTTCACAACCATAATAGAGACGGGCAGACAGAGGTGGTCTTTCAGTTGAATCCACTCTCTCTCCTTTTCCTCTGCATGAAAACGTTTGAAGAACACAGTTTACGTCTGCCAGGATCTGTCCCTTTTTTCTGTTTCCTGGTACAAGACACAAGCCGTGCGTGTGGACTCACGGGAGCTGCTGTTGATCTCCCAATGTTTACCACAAAGCTTAGGAAAAGACCTTTAGCATGCTGGATCCGTCCCTTTCCTCCAGAGAACTGCACTGAGCTGGACAAGCAGTCAGTCACTAATTCACTATGCAGGCTGACATGCAGGGGTGGATGTAACATTTCCCAATTGGGGGGCAGGAGAAAATGGCATGGGGGCAGCTTCATTGCTCGTGGCGCGAAGCCGCACTCATACCAGGAATTTTATTAGGCAATTAAGCATCAATAATATCAGTTGTTGTTGAACTTGTAACAGACACACAGCATGCATAGAGCTAAATGTCTCACTCGGAGTTTTCTCTTTTCTCAAATCATTTAAAATATAAGCAGCAAGCACTTTACAGTAATTAGAAATATCTTGGGTTGTTTTGCATGCATCATGTTTGGTGGGGCAGTCTGGGCATTTAGGGGGGGCATTGCCCTCCCATGCCCATGCCTAGATCCGCCCCTGCTGACGTGACTGTTGTTTCTCACTTTATTTTTTCCCGTCCAGTTAGTAAACACTGTGGCTCTGTCCGTTTGACATTCTAATTTATTTCTTCTCTCCGGGGGGCCTGAGAAAGAATCGGTCTCTGCAGCATAGGTGGATAGATAATGGGAAGGCAGGATAAATTAATGGAGAAGGAAAGTGTTGTACTGTAGTTCTCGAGACATTCTCGTCTCGAGCCCCGTCTCAAGACAAATTGTCATTGTCTCGGTCTTGTTTCATTGTCTCGGTCTTGTTTTTGCTGTGCCTTCAAATTGTCTTGTCTTGTCTTTGTCTCGCCGCTCTCACCCTTCATTGTCTTGTGGTCTTGTCTTGGTCTCGCCCTCAATTTGTCTTGCTCTTGTCATGGTCGCCACCGAGACCACTCGAGAGGAGACAAAGCAAATGTTAGGACCGAGGGCCCATTCATAAAGACAGCAGAGCGGTGCACAGCGCTGAATGGATGGTGTGCATATCGCTAGCAATTCTCAACTACAGAGAGAATTTAGGCATGGATGGAGCACAAAAAATAATTTCTTGGGCTTGACTCGCACTGGTCTTGGTCTCTGTCTTGGCATTGACCTCTAGGTCTTGGTCTCGGCCTCGGTCTTGACCCCATAGGGCAGGGGTTTTCAACCTTTTTCATCTCAGGGACCACCATTTATTCAGGATTTGAGCCACGGACCATCATTTGAGGATATTTTTAGACCCACAGAACCCAAAACTAAAGATTTCTTTTGCTTCTGTCCATGACCATTAATCTTCTAGTTGTGTAGATTTGGACTAATTCGCATGATGGACATTTTAACTCTTGAGAGTGTAAAAATGATCATTTTTACACTCTCAAGAGTTACATCTGGTTAAACAACTTAGCTGAGGACCACCTGGAACCCTCTCATGGTCCCCGGACCACCTGTTGAAAACCCTTGCCATAGGTGCTAGTCTCATCTCGATCTCGACCCGCCCCCAAGTATCATGCTTGTCTCGGTCTCATTTTGGTCTCGACCCCACTAGGTCTTGGTCTTGCCTTGGACTCGATTTACGTTGTCTTGACTACTACACTAAGTTCTATCCACGTGCATCTATTGATGTTGGATAAAGAGAGAGGTGGGGGGAAACGTGTTTGTCATTCTGTTCGCCTCCCAGCCCATAGGCTATTTCTCTGTCCATTCAGACCAGATGTACCAGATGTACAGCAGACACACGTGGGCCCTAATAGTACAAAATAACACATCCCTGCAGTGTGCTAGCGCTAATGCGAAACGGATCATCTGCGAGCCATTTGCAGTGTTGCCAACTTTGTCACTATATTTATTTATTTATTTATTTACTCAGACCCTCATAGCGGCAAAATTAGTGAAAAGCTCCTGGCGGAAAATCTAGTGGTTTTTTTTTTGGCTGGTGAGTTGGGGCCAAATGATAGTCCTCTTTTCTTCCTAGAAAGGACCGTTGGTAACCAAATGGACCCTTATAGATCTGTAACTCTCGAGATCGTAAAGTGAAACCAAATGGACCCTTACGAGTCCATTTTACGCTCTTGAGAGTTAAATTATATTCAAACATCTGAATTACTTATTTTCAAGAATGTACACATTTAGAAGATTTGGAAGAATTGCTATTTTGACCGACATTTTACCAGTTACTTCTCCTAAATTAGTCCGAGAGACTACACTCAACATCAAAGGGTGCAGGTCCTCCGTGGCTAAAATGCAGAATAAATAGTGGTATGAAAATGGTTGAAAACCCACTGCGAATACATTCTAGTGCATTTCGGAAGGTGCCACTATAGTGCATTTTGGATTTTGGCAGTTGGCAACACTGGCCATTTGTACGTTATGTGACAGCATGTCACCCGGAGTGCTATATATACGGGGGTGGTCGTCACACGCATTACGCACCGCTTTCATCTCTGCAGGTGCTTACATGTGCCTATTCCCCCTCCGTTGATGTGTAGGCTGGGCTTTTCATCTGTCAACACACACACACGGATACTAGCTAGGCTGAATGTGCTTACTGCAATTATGTGTGTGTGCCTGGGCACCAGGGGCAGATCTAGGCATGGGCATGGGGGGCGGGCAATGCCCCCCTAAATGCCCAGACTGCCCCATGCACCAAACATGATGGCATACAAAACAACCCAAGATATTTCAGTGCTTATATTTAAAAGTATTTGAAACACTACAACTGCTACTAACTAACTACAGTCGTCTCACCACTGAACCAACAGCATTTCATCATTGAAAACAGGAAACTCTCTGAGTCAGACCTTTAGCTTCATGCATGCTTCGTGTCTGTTGCAACTTCAACAACAACTGATGTTATTATTGATGCTTTACTTGCCTAATAAAAGTCCTGTAACTGAAAATGGTATGGGTGCGACTTCATCGATGAAGTCGCCACCATACCATTTTCTTCTGCCCCCCCCCCCCCCCCCCCCCCCAATTGGGAAATGTTACATCCGCCCCTGCTGGGCACATGCACCTCTCAGAAGGCAGCATCTAACGTGTGATCACAGGGTGTCAGGAGGGCTGCGCTGCGCCCCTGCAATGTGTGGGCGCTGCGTTTCTAGAGAACATGAAGGAGAGTAGGGCTGTAGATGTCGAATAATCAACAAGATTATTTGTCTTTTTGTATCATCAAATCAATCTGTAAAATGATTTATGTCGTTTAGTCTGATTAGCCTCTTAAGCCCTACTTGGGCATGCCTTTGTCGGCCCTTCATCCCTTTATCGCCAAAGCCGGCGCCTCTACTAGTTATGTATTTAATTGAGTGGCCAACCCCCCTGACTTACCATTACAGCATCGCGGTTGCTAGGCAGATTAGTATAGTTCGCCTCGCATCCCAAAACGTCCTCCTCCTCTCGATAGGAATCCATTCAAAACAAGAGGGTGAAAAGCACACACTCCATTTAGGTCCTTATGAAGATTTTTTTTTTTTTACTGCATGGCGGGGTCCTTATAAAGAATACCGCCGATGCTGGAGCAGTATTGTATACTTCCTCCCTTCCTTTCTGTGGAAATCCCCAGTTGGGTCCAATATGAAGTCCCTTATTGTGGCGCTGCATTATGACCAACAGGGCGGCGGCAAAAGTGTTCATTACCTTTTTTTTTGTTACACGTCGCTGAGAGTTTTCCATTTGTACACCCTCAGAGTTAGTCAGGCCCATACGGTCCCCGTACGGTCCCCATACGGTCCCCATACGGTCCCCGGGGCCATTTGGAACCTACCCACAAGGAAACTGTGAGAACCACTGTGACGTAGAGCCCAGGTTCTTTCCAAAGTCGAGTGTGCACGTATAGCCTCAGATATAGTGCAATGAAGTGAACTCACATGCTACCTCCTCTGTAGTTGTTGCATTGTGGTTTCATCTGTCACAACAGCTCTCATAATAACACAAAGAAATACACACCAATGTGAAGTGAGGGGTGCCCCTGTAGCCATGCAAATATACTATTTCTTGAGATTTTTGGGAAAGCGTCATTTTTAATTACTTTTCGTAAAGTGTATAAAACAAAGCCATTCATATACTTGTCTGCCCTATGACTTACTATCCAAAGCAGACATTGGAGGGGCCCCTAAAAAACAAGCACGATTCCCATTTGAGAGCTACCATTTGTTTGCTGGTCTGTGCACCAGTAAATTGCAATACATTACTTTATAAATAAGCAATCGGGGGGGAGAAAAAACCCGCAAGGAATGTTAAGTCGGTCTTACACAACACTGTGATGATTTACATGAATAAAAGTAAAAGTAAGAATTTGTGAAAGTGGGGGAAAAGTAGGTTGCCTTTCCAAGGCAGTCAATGTTTCAGGATATGTATAGCCTATTTTCTTTTTTCCCCTGGTGTTATCTGAGCTCTGGATGAGGACGTAGTAAAAAAAAAAAACTAATTAAAAAACATGAAAACTAAAAATAACAGAATGAAACAGAAAAAGTGGAACTGCTTTCTGATGGGTGTTTTTTTTTTTTTTTTTTTTTTTTTTTGCACATTTTTGACAAGATTAAATAAGTTTTACCTCTATAGCCCTTGCTGTTATAGCAAACAGGTTCACACTAATAGTATTATTGTCTATTTTTATTGTGTTCTTTTTAACTTATGGGAGGTTGTTACTGCCGTTATCACTCACTCAGAGTGGATGACAGATGGACAGTGACTGCACTGAAATCCTTTTAACAATATACGTTGTATATCACTTTTCTGTGACAGGCGCGTGCGCATGTGTGTGTGCACATAAATGAGAGCAAGAGTAAAAGTCTTTAATGAAATGCGTGTTCAGTATTGTGGAGAGGATTAAAATTAAAATGCAAATTAATTGTTCTCACATATACAGTATCTGTCTCACAGAGAACGCAATAAAATGAAAAGACAATTATGTACTGATAGCAGAATAATGAGCGTCTAGTACTAACCACTACTGTATCTTATTGTATGAATTCAGCTATTCAGATGTAAGAATGTGTTTTTGATGAATGTTCAAAGGCAAGTTTTAATTGTCTTCTTTCTTTCTTTCTAAGGGATCTAGGCATGTGCTTGGGGGGGGGCAATGCCCCCTAAAATACCCAATCTGCCCTCCCAACCACGATGCCATGCAAAACAAACCCAAGATGTTTCAAATTGCTTATATTTAAAATGATTTGAAACACTACAACTGCTACTAACTAACTTCCGCTGTGGCACCACTAAACCAACAGCATTTCGTCATTGAAAACAGAAAACTCTCTGAGTCAGACCTTTAGCTTTATGCATGCTGCGTGTCTGTTGCAACTTCAAAAACAACTGATGTTATTATTGATGCTTTACTTGCCTAAAAAAAGTCCTGTAACTGAAAATGGTATGGGTCGCCCGTGGCGTGAAGCGACACAGGCTCATATGGATGGAAATGGCGGGCTTAATTTGACTTAATAACATACTCTTCCTATTTTCGCAAAGGTTTTATGGAATCCTGGCTACAGACAGGAGAAAAAAAATAATGGTATTTTATCATGAATATTACTGAGGACCTATCATTTAAAGATACGTTGAAAAGTGGTGAAGTGGTCCTTTAAGTAACATGATAAATCTATTAAAGATAAAAAGTTAGAAAGCAATACCATTGCCGATAGCACAGTGAGAGTTCAGTCAGGTCAAAGATGTGTAGTCGACTCTAAAAGAACTAAAGTGATGTCGGTAGTCATGGTGAACCCACTTCCACTTACCTTGGTGCATTTCCCCCAAGCTCTCTAGACTATGGCCTTGATTGCTTAGATTTTAGACCGTCTTGCTGCAGTGGTCAAGATTAAATGAACAAATCCAAATGAATAATTCATTTCATTTTCGCACAGTCTACAGAACCTCCAGCGGTACATAGCCTATTGGTTATAAGGATCAAACCTCCTTGAGTTGTAAGAAGAGAGTGCAGCTTGCCAACTGTAATGGGTCTGCCTCTCCACACCCCCACACTGACACTGAGGGGGCGTAGAGGCCAAGTAAGTGCACAGTGTTAGGGAGTCATGGCCTACAATTTAGGCAACATACAGATTAGTTGAATTTACAAATTTCAATTTACAATTTAAGCAGAATTTACAATATAAAATTTAGATTTTAAGCATTAAAACATGGTACTTTGACAAACATGTAACAGCTAAATAAGTCTACTACACTATCTACACTAGTACTTAGGTTGGTACTGAAAGTGCTTTGGGCTGAGATGGAGTCTGAAAAGGTGTGTTTTCAGACTGCGGCGGAAGATAGGGAGCGATTCTGCGGTTCTGAATTGAACTGAACTTCAATTGGAAGTGCACTCCACAGTTTTTTGGAATGGTATGGGCCATGTACATTTTGTTTCACCGACCATAGTACTGTAAATGCTGCATTTGTGGT
Organism: Benthosema pterotum; assembly: GCA_039105355.1. NCBI lineage: Eukaryota > Metazoa > Chordata > Actinopteri > Myctophiformes > Myctophidae > Benthosema > Benthosema pterotum. The sequence goes on along the minus strand of CM076975.1, from coordinate 10,735,042 downwards.
CTGGAAAGGGCAGTTGTGTTACAGACAGGTAAAAGGCAGGGGCTGAAGCCCTCTTTCATCTACATGTGTATACTACCCTGCTGCCTTTCCTCGCCCTCCCTCACACTGTCACTCAATAAGCATGAAGACTACTGTATACCAGAAAACTATTGGCACAATGCCAGTTATACTTGCACTGCAAATGTTATATTGATAAGTTCACGATGTATCAAGCTGCCACACATTCTTGCAAGATCCAATAATTTGAGGATAAAGTATAAATCAGGCATAAGGCTCTTCTGAGCCAAACAAGTTGCCTGTTGGAGTGGGAAGAATGAAGCTCAAATGGCCATAAGGCAAAACAATTACTCAACACGCTTTAGCTGTATATGGCCAACAGACAATCAAATAATAGAAGGTGAATCCACTGCCAATAGTCCAAACAATACATTAATTTAAATAATGTACCACGAATGAATAAATGGGCATGATTCGGAAGCAGAATATAGACTAAAATAAGGACCATTTACGTCCGAATTTTAAAAAAATATATTGCTTAACAGTCTCCAAGTTTAAGGTCAACCAAGCCAATGACGCATTGGTGTGGTTGACCTTCAAAACGTCTGGACCCTTTGGTGTGTTTTCGGCTTAGGAAATGGCTTCACCATATCGCAAGGAATGCACATGAGGGAGCAAACTGTATAGGGAAATTATATGGAACTCGGGTTGGCTCCTCCCCTTTCTTTATCCACTTCCTCTAAGTGCTTCTATGTTTATTCCTTCTAACAACAACACCAAAATCTGTCTTATAAGGCGACTCTACCAGCTTGGTATTGTGGCTAATGGTCCTAAAATGCTACAAAACAGAATAATGCCTGCAGGTGGAGAGCTGGCAGGTGATTTCTTGCCAGCTACCCACCTGTGAACACAGCCAATAGTGTTCATTGGAACGCTGGGCCGAGCCGAATTAAAGCCCTGTAGACTAGAGGAACCCAGAGCCAATCTCCCAGCAGGTGGGCAGGAACTATATGATGTAACTGAAACTGTTTATCAGGTAGGATTTGGCATGGACCTCGTTTGGAAGTCTCTGTGGAAACAATTAACAGGATTCGAAGGTAGAAGTTTAGTTAATGGGTATACTGCAGAATAATCCCTTACTAATTTAGTATCATCCTGATATAACGTTACACTGCATGTATGCTCTTTTACACCAGGGGTGGATGTAACATTTCCCAATTGGGGTGGGCAGACGAAAATGGTAAGGGGGCGGCTTCATCGCCCGTGTCGCTTCGCGCCATGGGCGATGAAGCTGCCCCCATACCATTTTCTGTAGTGTTTCAAATACTTTTAAATATAAGCACTGAAATATCTTGGGTTGTTTTGCATGCCATCATGTTTGGTGGGGCAGACTATGCCTAGATCCGCCCCTGTTTTACACTACGGCAGAATCCACAGTGTCTGTGTAATGTATATACTTGTGTACATGACAAGTTTGCATTTTCTTTCTTTTTTAGGGTGCGAAATGGGGTGCATATTAACTTTTTGGGTTTTTTTGTATTGACGGGAGGATATCTGAGGGGATGTCCGAATGACAAAGCAGGACCCTTGCAAAAAAATCTTTAGGCCTATGATGAATAATAATGACATTTGTACATGTTTCAACTTCCAGGCAGTGTGTGTGTTCTTTTCTTTTGTCATACAGAGATCCCATTTTTTATTTGCTGTAATATGTACTTTGTCCTTGGCATTTGCCTCTGCCTTTAAAAAATGTTGCTTGTTTTGGAAATTGAGCATTGTTGGCTATGAGATGTACTATGTCACCTCTTTTTAAAACGTTTTTTCATGCCTACCTACCCACATGACCGATTAATTAGATCTCTGTATTGCGTATAGGCTATACATGGGATTTGGACAAAGGTGTAACACTCCTTTAAATGTCTCAATAGAGGAGTAGTGTTGTAGTTCTCGAGACATTGTCTCGTCTCGAGGCCAGTCTCAAGACAAATTTTCATTGTCTCGGTCTTGTTTTTGTCTCGCTTTGTTTTGTCTTGGTCTTGTCTCGATCTTGCGGCTCTCCACTTCATTTGTCTTGTGGTCTCGTCTTGTTCTCGTATAATTTTGTCTTGGTCTTGTCTCGACCTCGGAGCCATTGTCTCGGGTCTTGATCGCCAACAAGACCTCTCGAGACAAGACAATGCAAAGGAAAAGTTCTATTCATTGTGCGGAGCGAGGACCCATTCATAAAGACAGCTGCAGGCACAAATAGCAATATACTTTTTTCTTCTGTAAATATTGAAAAGAAAGAAGACAGACACTAGGTGCTGGTCTTGTCTCGAACTCGTCTCGATCAAGTCCGTGGGTGTCTTGGTCTTGTCTTGGTCTCGATTTAAGTGGACTCGACTACACCACTATAGAGGAGTGAGAAACAGAACATGCCCTTTTTCTTAGGGGTCCCTAAAATGTGTAACACGTCAGGGTTATAGTTCTGTTCGGGGCTTGTCTATACGCCTCTGCTTTTGGAATACCTCCAGGGATAATGCCTTGACTTAATCTTACGTGACCAATTATTCATCAGAAAATGAATTACATTTACAAATTACCACTCCTTCACTGTCCTTTTGGATGATGCAACCACAAGGTGTGTGTGTGTGTGTGTGTGTGTGTGTGTGTGTGTGTGTGTGTGTGTGTGTGTGTGTGTGTGTGTGTGTGTGTGTGTGTGTGTGTGTGTGTGTGTGTGTGTGTGTGTGTGTGTGTGTGTGTGTGTGTGTGTGTGTGTGTGTGTGTGTGTGTGTGTGTGTGTGTGTGTGTGTGTGTGAACAGACAGTCAGAGATGGTTTTCATGGCTCACTATGATGATGGCAGCAGGATACAAGCCTCCTCTAGCAGTAAATGGATTACCTTATCACATACACACACACACACCTAGGTCAGGAAGTCTGTGCGTGTGTGTGTGTGTGTGTGTGTGTACTGTCACACTTGTCCCAGAGTAAGCTGCAGAATGTGGCATAGGCACCAGATTATCCTTGCTGCTTGCCGAGGGGCGGTCCCGATCAAAGCTTGTCTCATTCAGGCCTCCATCTCATTCTCTCCTTATACCTGAGTATTGTATAATATAACAGAGTGTACAGATGCATGGACTGATTTGCACGGTTTTGTACACAGTTAAAGGTATACTAGGTAACCTTTTCATAAAAACAAATCTTAAATGTCACGTCCATTATGTTCTGAATATGTTTTTTATGGAAAACTGATAGGGGGGGGGGGGGGGTATTGTTTCCCGGGAAAATGATGTAATCACACACATCTGATTGATCCTTGATTTACAAGGACCAATCAGAATGCGACATAAGCGTGCAAGGGATGCTGCGAGATGTAGGACTCGATCTAAAAACTGCAGTACCAGCACTGACCACCAGTCAAGTTACCTAGCACACCATTAAATTGACACTTAGGAGTAGGCATACCAAAGCCGGTCTAGTGATGCCTACGGTTGTTGTTGCTGTGTCGGGTATAGTGGCATGTCCACTGCTTCTGCTACTATCTTGCTCTGGTGAGAGATTGGAAACACATGCACGTACACACACGCGCGCGCGCACACACACAATTCCGTGCGCACACTGAGAGACACTGACAGGCATAGATGCAGTGAGAGAGAGATTCATTCTTTGCGACAAGTCATCAGTTACTTTCGAAGGAATAGAATTAACAATGCATGCATTGTCTATTACAGGAGTTTTCAACAGGTGGTCCAGTGGTCCTTGAGAGGATTCCATGTGGTCCCCCCAAAATATTCATCACGTGAATTACCCCTACACAACTAGAAGATTAATGGTCATTTTGAGCTGTATGTTTGACTGTTTTGTTTCCCAAATCCAGCCTGGAACTGTGGACAAAAGCAAAAGAAATCTTTAGTTTTGGGGTCTGTGGGGGCTAAAATGTCCTCAAATGTTGGTCCGTGGCTCAAATGCTGAATAAATAAATAATGGGCCCTGGGATCAAAAAGGTTGAAAACCACTGTCCTAGAATACTACCATCCTACCCACTGGAAGCCGTTTGTGAGGTTCGGCGTATTTCCTCAAGGACACAAGAGAAAAGAAGCCAGCAAACGTCGGACGGGATCAAGTTGCGTCCCAAAAAAACAACCCAACACTCGACGTTTCCTCTCTCCCCGGTGTGCCCAGTCTTTGAAAACCTACGTGCGATAGACAAGGAGCCCAGCACAGCACCAGATTGGTGCGGAAATGAGAAAGCGAGAGTGTCTACAGAGAGGCAACAGGGATTCAATTACAGAGTATTGTTCTGATGGCTGCGCCACGGGGCGGCGAAACACACGTCACTTTGTATCTGGCAGCAGCGCATGCACGGCTGAATTGACACATCCAACTTGGAGTGTGTGTGTGTGTGTGTGTGTGTGTGTGTGTGTGTGTGTGTGTGTGTGTGTGTGTGTGTGTGTGTGTGTGTGTGTGTGTGTGTGTGTGTGTGTGTGTGTGTGTGTGTGTGTGTGTGTGTGTGTGTGTGTGTGTGTGTGTGTGTGTGTGTGTGTGTGTGTGTGGACCCCCCGTCGATTGACACAGTATCACAGCCGTCACCAGCTGTGGTATTAAGAACAGCTGAGAAGATTTTCATATTCCATGTGATTAGTGTTTAGCAATGGCAGACAGTACACAGTATGACTACTGTTATTCAAGTAATAGATTTGAGTGTGTAGTGTTTCTTCCTAAAGGATACTGACTGACCATGATACTGACATGATATTGACCTTGATACTGGCGTGATACTGACATGACTTCTTAGCTCTTCCTTAGACGAGCCTTCCATCGTCGTTTCCAGTCATCCCGGTTCTACATGCATCTGGCCTGCTCGCTAGTGTTCTGCCCTCCTGTATCTTTCTTCCCACAACACCAGTCTGCTGGCTGGCAGCTCTTGATGTCTTTGGCAGTGTCCTGCAAGTCGCATTCTCCTGACTGCTATCTTGTTGCAAAGCCGTCAAACCGGTTCGGAAACAGGTTCAAGTGTGGCCAGAGGGGCAATGTCTGCTCTACAGGACTGCTTTGACACTACAGACTGGGACATGTTTAAGCAGGCGGCGACCCACTCTGGTCACTGCTTACATCAGCAAATGCATCGATGATGTCACAGAGACCAAGACCATCACAGTACGGGCCAATCAGAAGCCATGGCTGACAACGGAAGTCCATAGGCTACTGAGGGTCCGGAACGCCGCCTTCAAAGCAGGCGACGACGACGGCCTGAGAACAGCAAGGGCCAACTTGGACCGTGGCATCAAAGAGGCAAAGAGACAGTACAGCAAGAAAATAGCTGACCGTTTCAGCGACAGCAGAGACACCAGGAGCCTGTGGCAGGGGATCCAGACCGTCACGGACTATAAACCCCGGCCACGGACCTGCGACAACGACATCAGCCTGCTGAACAACCTCAACAACTTCTTCGGCCGCTTTGAAGCCCAAAACAGCACCCCTGCACGAAAGTCACCCCCTCCCCCGGACGACCAGGTGCTGCTACTGTCTCAACACAGTGTGCGGCGCTCCCTCTCCAGGATCAACGCCCGCAAGGCACCGGGCCCTGACAACATTCCCGGTCGGGTGTGGAAAGACTGTGCAGGAGAACTGGCTCATGTCATCACTGACATCTTTAACATCTCCTTGAGCCAGGCTGCTGTCCCTACATGCTTCAAAGAGACCACCATCATCCCCATCCCAAAGAAACCTTCTCCAACCTGCTACAATGACTACCGCCCTGTTGCACTGACACCGATCATCATGAAGTGCTTCGAGCGTTTAGTCATGCATCACATCAAAGGCATCCTCCCTCTCAACCTGGATCCCTACCAGTTTGCATATCGGGCCAACAGATCAACCGACGATGCAATCTCCACCGTACTTCACTCTGCCCTCACCCACCTGGACACCAAGGACGCACACGTACGGATGCTGTTCATCGACTTCAGCTCAGCATTCAACACCATCATCCCCCAGCAGCTCATACACAAGCTGGACCAGCTGGGAGTGAACACCTCAATGTGCAACTGGCTGTTAGACTTCCTGACTGGGAGACCGCAGGCAGTCCGAGTCAGCGGGAACACATCCAGCACCATCACCCTGAACACGGGGGCCCCCCAGGGATGTGTGCTCAGCCCCCTCCTCTTCACCCTGCTGACCCACGACTGCACTCCAACGCACAGCAACAACATCTTCGTCAAGTTTGCGGACGACACAACTGTGGTCGGTCTCATCCACAACAACGATGAGACCAACTACAGAGATGAGGTGAGCCAGCTGACCACGTGGTGTGCAAGCAACAACCTCCTTCTCAACGTGGAGAAGACAAAGGAGATCATTGTGGACTTTCGGAGAGCGCACACCCAGCACTCCCCACTGAGCATCAACGGAACTGCAGTGGAGAGAGTGAAGAGCACCAAATTCCTTGGTGTACACATCACAGAGGACCTCTCCTGGAACACGAACACCACAGCACTGGTCAAGAAGGCTCAGCAGCGCCTCTACTTCCTCCGTAGACTGAGAAGAGCCAGAGCCCCAGCCCCCATCATGTGCTCCTTCTACCGCGGCACGATCGAGAGCATCCTGACCAGCTGCATAACTGTGTGGTTCGGCGGGTGCACAGCATCCTGCAGAAAGTCCCTGCAGCGCACAGTGAGAGCAGCGGAGAAGATCGTGGGTGTCCCCCTTCTGTCCCTGCAGGACATCTACAACACACGGGTGACCCGCAGGGCGCTACAGATCGCAGGCGACACCACCCACCCTACGCACGGCTTCTTCAACCTCCTCCCATCAGGGAAGAGATTGAGGAGCCTCCGGGCAAGGACCAGCAGGTTGAACGATAGCTTCGTTCACCAAGCCGTCAGGATGCTGAACTCCCTCCCACTCCCTCGCACTGCGCACGCCACTGTGCACGCTCCCACTCCGCACCCCCCCATGCTGCCACTCCTCCCCCCTCCCACGGTGGGAGTGCACGCGCACACACGCACACGCTGAACTCCCTACACACACATGCACACGGACGCTGAACTTTCAACTACCCACTGCCCCTTACACATGCACACACACTCACGCACATGCACGCACTCACACATGGTCAAACACACATACAACTGAAGGACTGGATCGAACTGCTGCTATCCTATCCTATCCTATCTTGCACATGTATACCTCACCTCATAGTAAGCTATATGTTGTTTTTAGTTGTAGCTATGTACTGTAGTCTTGTATATAGCTCTAGATTTTTAGCTGTAGTATACTGTAGTTTCTAGTAGTAGTTTTTAGTAGTTGTATATGTCCTGTCTAACTGTCTGTTAGCTTCACACTACTGCCACTTTATCACACCTGGTTAGCCAAGCACCTTCACCTCAGTTAGGGGCACTGTTCGCACCTTACTGGTCTGCTGCACTACTGTTTGTCTCGTCTATTGTCTCGACCTTGTCTTATTGCACTGTCTATTGTCTTGACTATTGTCTATTGCACTGTCTATTGTCTTGACTATTGTCTATTGCACTGTCTTGTCTATTGCACTGTGGAGAATGGAAACGCTATTTCATCCCTGTATATGTCCTGACATACACTGGAGTGACAAATAAAAACCTTGAACCTTGAACCTTGAACTTGTCGCTCACCCTGAATATCCCAGCATACAGATTCTCGTTTTGATGTGCACTCTTGCTGATGTTGAGCACTACACGTAGCATTCTGGTGTAGCAGCCGTCTAGAGACTTCTGCAGGTTTGGTTTCAGGGTCCAGCATTCACTGCCATACAGGAGAACAGATTCCACCGTTGCGTAGAAGAAGCTTTGCCTCACCTAAAGGTGAGACTAGCCCCAGTATAGATAACCACACCAACACAATAACCTTTAGGTTCTCTCCATCTCACACAGGTGACACAATCTCACAATGTTTCCAAGATTCTATCGGAAACATTGTTAACAACAAAGCAATCCGAAAGCAGTCCTATTTCTGAGAGGAGATTTTCTTTTTCTCTACCCCTGAGCCGCTGCCGCTCTGGTTTACAAAACATTATACCAGGGGTTTTCAACAGGTGGTCTGGCGACCACCAGTGGTCCCTGAGAGGTGTAACTCTTTCAGAGCGTAAACATGAAACCAAATGGACCGTTGTGGTTCCATTTGGTTTCATGTTTACACTCTCAAGAGTTAAAATATTCATCTGAATTATCCCAAGTCTACACAACTAGAGAATGTAGAAGATTAATGGTCATTATGATCTGAATATTTGATTGTTTTGATTCCCAAATGCAACCTGGAATTATGGACAAAAGAAAACAAATCTTTAGTTTTGGGTCCATGGGGCTAAAATGTGCTAAATGGGCTAAATGGTGATCTGTGGCTCAAATTCTGAATAAATAGTGGGCCCTGGTATCAAAAAGGTTGAAAACCACTGCGTTATACAGGGGTTGACACTACGGTCTCGGAGGCACTTGCCCATCGGGCAAGTGCAAGTCAGGTTCTACTTGCCCTCAGCTCATGGTCACTTGCCCCCTAAAATATATAGGGGGCAAGTAAATATACATTTCAGTAAATATACATTTCAGCACCACGGACAGAGTCACTACAGCTACCATAACAGAAAGCTCATTTCAGCACCACGGACAGTCACTACCAGCTACCATAACAGAAAGCTCATTTCAGCACCACGGACAGAGTCACTCCAGCTACCATAACAGAAAGCTCATTTCAGCACCACGGACAGAGTCACTGCAGTCGGGTTCTACTTGCCCTCAGCTCATGGTCACTTGCCCCCTAAAATATATTGTAAATTTTGCAGATGTAACTCTTGAGAACGTAAAAATGAAACCAAATGGACCCTTGCGGGTCCATTTGGTTTCATTTTTAGGCTCTCAAGAGTTAAAATTCATCATCTTAATTACCCCAGGTCTACACAACTAGAGAATGTAGAAGATTAGGTCATTTTGATGTGAAATTGCCTGTTTTGTTTCCCAAATCCAGCCTGGAATTGTGGATATCTAGAAAGCAGGGAAAGACACAAAGGCAGAGTGCAATGACTGCCTTCAAGACAAATTTATCTTGTGTTGTGTTATAGCGCACTAAGTTGCACACTTGCCCGATCGGGCAACCAGGTAGCAGTCTTCACTTGCCCCACCATTTTTTTTTTTACTTGCCCCGGGCAAGCGGGCAAGTGTTAGCGTCAAGCTCTGGTTATACCATATGCAAAAAAGGGAGAGAACACACAATCATGTTGCAACTGTGGCAGATGGCTTAACATGATGGTCCATCGGCCACGGCTGTCAAATGAGTCTCGACCCATAGTAGCGACCGATGTTTATCAGGTGCACTGAACCTAACCATGGCGAAAACGGTGGCGGGTATGCTGACTGATAACCATCGGTCGGGACTCATTTACTATCGGTCACGGATGTCGGCCGCGGTCGCAAGCTGATTTTGCCTTTCCCTGACAAAAGTTGTCAGGGGAATTATTCAGCACCCAAGCTGAAAAATCGACCCAATACGAACTGTGTTGCAGAAAACTGGCAGCAATTCACGTTGACATGGATCATTTTGGAGGCCATCGTCGTATGATAACGTCTTTTGTGATATTTGGAATTGTGTACATAGGCCTGAATGTATCTCTCTCTCACACGCTCTCTCTCTCACACTCGCACACTCTCAAATTATGGATGAGTGCACTGATTGCTTCATTGAGAAATGGGAGAGCTGGGCCAAATGATGAGTCTGGCCCGTAGCCATTACAAAATTAGGTCGCTGCCTAGCCTCTTCCGCAGACGCTTTCTGGGACAGATTCTCTGGCAATGCATTCATGATTTTTTCATGCAGTCTGAAAGGAAATGATTCGGCGGATTGATTGAGCTGATGAAGCATATTTCTCGGCGTATTCATTTCTGCTACGTGCAGACATCTTTTCTTTTGTGTAGGCTATAGCGGTGCCCAAGGTTTTTCACGTAAAGGACACCCAAATTGACCCCCTAATTAGGCTGTGGACCCCATAAGGCTTCCTTCACATATAGCCACATATAGCCTGTATCCGTAAAGTTCGAGTGCCCGGCCGACTGGTGATTACTGTTTGATTGCTGCTCCAGTTCATTTTCAACGGGAGTCACATGGTTTAATCAGTAAAGTTTGACCAACGGTCATTTTGCGACCGCGGCATACGTCGCAACACTTGACACCAGCGGTCGCGGCTGTTGGCATACCGGTAGCAAAACGGTCGACTGTTTTCACCAGCCGCAACTAACTTAACACTTTCACTGCTTTAGGCTTTGGCCTAAAAAATAGAAAAATACTTTGGCACCCCCTAGTGGTCACAATAAACGGGAAACACGGGTTAGGCAGAGATGCTGTTAAACTAACGGTCGTGACTAATTTATTAGCCACCCGCCGCGACAAATGCTGCAGTCACAAATTGATTTCACTGTCACTCTTTTTTTTTCTGCTCTCCGCCTGAGCATCAGTAAAGGTTAATCAGCAAACTTTACTGATTAAACCATGTGACCTCCTTTTGAAAATCAATTGGAGCAGCAATCAAACAGCAATCAGCGCCAGCGGTTGGTCGGGAACTCAGACTTCACTGTTGTACGTGAACTAAAGCCCAAGAAAAGATTTGTACGGCTCTGGCTGTGATTCTCAACTTCTTACATTACAAGGACGCACAGTTTGACATGCGTTGGCCTGCGGACCTCCCATTTAATGACATTTTTGGAAGCGAATGGACCCGATGTTGGCAGCCGAGACCCTGTCTCAGGTACCACATCAAAGAGTGGGACCTGAGACGACAACGAAGGATGTTGATATTCATTGAAAAAGTTTCATTGAAAAAGTTTGCCAAGTGCCAAAGAGGCAGGAGATGAAATGCCATTCACCAATACCAACACTCGCTTTGCAACAGGTCGTTTCAAGGATGCAATCTGATTGGTTGAAACAGCCTCCTGGCCGTTCCTCGAACAGGCACGCCATAACACCTAATCAAAACTGGTTGCAATGCAATCCCAGAGGAGTGGTGGGCTGGTGGCTATAGGCTAGCATGTTCTAGAGACATTTTCCGGCACTTCTGACAGTAAAGCGCACCCTTTTTGTTTAATGTTGCTTAAAATATTTGCGTTTTCGGGAACAAACATTTGACAGCTTGGTTGTGATTTTAAGTAAGCGCCTGTAAGAACAAATTCAGGCATTTATCCACCGACCAACTCAATTGGTTATCACCGTCGGTGCCGTTTGCAACAGGCAAACGGCATGCATAAAGCTCAAGGTATGAGAGTTTTATGTTTTATGATTGTAGTTACTGTAGTTAGTAGCAGTAGTAGTGTTTCAAATTACTACCCCCCCCCCCCCCCCCCCCCCCCCCCCCCCCCATGCCCGTGCCTAGATCCGGCTCTGGTCTGAGATGATCTAATTCAAGACTTTCCAGCCAAAGAATGTCTCCTGCGTGGTATGGATGTGGCTTAGAGACGCAGCTCTGTGAAAAGGCTTGGAACAGGCAGGATGTGTCACAGAGGAATGCTAATGGGGGATCAGGCAGTGGTGGGGAGAAAAAAAGGTACTCACCTTGTGAGTGCAATGTAGAAACACTACGGAATGCAACTCATGTTGGTGTAATAATGTACTTCAAGGGGAGTTCCAATCATTTTCAACATTTTACTATGTCATTAATATGCCTTACAGATGTTGTGTGGACATGATAACAAGGTTTGAAAAAATTGGCAGATCTATAAGTTCACAATGCATTGCAACATCTGCCTTGTGAGCTGCTATTTTTTAAAACATGTAAAAATGTAGTATGAGTGTAGAATGTGGATATAATGCATGTTTTAAGGATGATCAAACTACAAAGTAACTAGGAACTAAAGGTTTTAAATAATTGCAGTGGAGTAAAAGTGTACTATTTGACTCTGAGATGCAGTGGAGTAAAGATGAAAGTATACAACTAGAAATGCTCCAGTAAATCAAAGAGTAGGCCTATTGTACTCAAATTGGTGGTGCACTGGCGATACAAATAGAGAGGCACACACATACAGTAAGAGCAATAAAATATATAAAAAATAGAAGTTGCTCAGTGGCATTTTGAAGCACCTGGAAATAGTTCTCGGGAATAATACTATACGGACTGCACTTCCACTATTCACCACTAGAGCCCCGCAGCAAAACACTGGAGAGATTCACTGGGGGCTTGGGCACACACCAACCCCGAGTGAAATGCATAAACGCAGGTCGAAACACGAATTGTGTTTTTAATGCACTGCACCAAACCGGTTTTACTCACTGGTTTTACCAATTAGGACAAAACAAAAGTCTTGGACTTTTTGCTGTGAAAGACAGAGACAGGGGCGGATGTAACTTGTCCCATTTGGGGGCGGCAGGAGAACATGTTGGAGGGGCAAGAGAAAATGGTGTGGGTGCGACTTCATCGCCCGTGGCGCGAAGCGACACAGTTCCAGAACTTTTATTAGTCAAGTAAAGCATCAATAATAATATCATCAGTTGTTGAAGTTGCAACAGACACGCAGCATGCATAAAGCTAAAGGTCTGACTCAGAGTGTTTTCTGTTTTCAATGATGAAATGCTGTTGGTTTAGTGGTGACACAGCTGTAGTTAGTTAGTAGCAGTAGTAGTGTTTCACATCATTTTAAATAGAAGCACTTTAATTTGAAATATCTTGGGTTGTTTTGCATGGCATCGTGTTTGGGGGGGGGGGGGGGCAGACTGGGTATTTAGGGGGGCATTGCCCCCCCATGCCCATGCCTAGATCCGCCCCTGGACAGAGAGAGAGGGAGAATGTAAGAGTTCGACCCTTTGCACGTTGTATGCAGCTGCATCCTATGTTATGTTGTTTCTGTCTGTCTGGGTTGTACTCTATCTCTTCCACTGCCTGCACCTGTGGTCATCAATCATCTCCTGGCAGTTCTACTGCCAGTCATTGTCAAGCCATTAACTGGTGCCTTCCCCATTCACTGGTTCTGCTCCAGTGACTCAACGTACACCAATCCAGGTTGAGTCCATCTGTTACCTGTCAACTACCCAAACCATCACAGAGAGCGCCTCCGCGTCCCACTGCTGCTGCTGCTGCAGACAGTCCTCACTTCAAACCACCGTTTCAGGGGCGGATTGGCCATCTGGAGTACAGGGAGTTTTCCCGGTGGCCTGCGCCACCTAGTGGCCTGCTGGACAAGATCCAAAATGCACTAGTGCCACTTCCAAAATGCACTAGAATGTGCTAGATGCTCGCCTGGAACATACAGATCAAAATGACCAATAATCTTCTACATTCTCTAGTTGTGTACAGTAGACTAAGTTGGGATAATTCACATGATGAATATTTTAACTCTTGAGGGTGTAAAAATGAAACCAAATGGACCCGCAAGGGTCCATTTGGTTTCATTTTTACGCTCTCAAAGAGTTACATCTGGTTAACCAGCTGCCCCTCCAGGGTGGCCTGGCAATGGCAAAATTGTCCCGGTGGGAATATATGTGCCAATCTGCCCCTGCACCGTTTCCATCCTGCTTTGTTTCTCACGCATGCATGTACAATTTGCACTGTAATCTTTGCTTTTACTTTTCTTGTTTTTCGTTCCAGTGCATGTATGCCCGCAAGACATCGCTGTGTTGTGGTTGTTGTTGTTGTCGTTGTTGTTTTGGTGCTGCACTTAAGTATGTGTCCTCCATCATGCATCTACAAAAAGCTTCACTTCCTCCCTCCATCCAATCCATCTGCTGACGACTGCCCACTGGCGCTCACCCACTTCACCCGTCTGTTTGCGCTGTATTTGTTCTTGTTTAACGCAGCGTGTGTGCATATAATGTCTTGCCCTGGGGCATACTAAGACCTAAGTCCTCTACTTTAATGCATCACATAGGAGTGGTATGTAATATACCCAAGGCTAGGCGGTAACTAAGGAAGGAAGTTATGATTGCTACCCTCGTGACTTTCGGACATTAGGTACCGGTAGGTGAGGCAGGGTTTAGCTTTGTTAGATGGCTCCAGCTTTCTTTTTGGTTTGTTTCTACTTTCATTTTTTCGTTTACCTCTGCTTGTGGCTTTGTTTGTGTGTATTGCAAACACAATCTTTGCACCAAAAAAACAAACAAAAAAAACAATTGCTTTTTACTTACACCCCACCTGCTCAACATACATTTTAGGTTAACACTTTAGCCTGTACATTTCCTGACACTTCATCTAAGAATATTATTTCTTATGACGTCCCATGTCCGTTTGCTTTTGATTCTACACTCTCAAGAGTAAAATGTCAAAGATCTGCGTCTGCACTAAATCTACACGACTATTATTTTGTTTTCCTGTTATGTCTCCTAATGAGTAATGATACCAGATCAGCACAATGTAGAAATGTGGATAAGAATCTTATCCAATGACGGAAAAGTATTCTTTCATTTTCGGTCTTAAAGGCCACATGACATTGAAATAATGGTGTTCCGCGGCTCAAATCCGAACATATAATCTCCCACAATATGAAAAGAGTTCGAAAACCACTGCTTTAAGTCAAAGGCACTGCAGAGATGAGCGCCCAAAACAAACAAATCAACTTGAGTTTGAGCTGCGTACTGTATAACACTCCGAAATACAGACATCTCCCTGCCGCCTCATCGGTGCAAACATCTTCCCTCCCTCAAGCCGATGTCAGTGAAAGCCATTTTTTTCTCCTCTCCCCCGAATATGTAGATATGTGCACTATTTTTACACCGCCATACAACAAGAACAAAGTCTGCGGCATATACACCACTGAGCTTTATTATTGCAGCTGGGAATTCTCTGTTGAAAATTCAAGTCTTATTCAACACAGGAAGCCCAACAAACCCTCCCCCTCCCTCCCCCTAAAAAATACAAAAACAAACACATGCGTGCAGCCGTGCACGCGCATGTGCACTCACAAAATCCCTCTGAAGTATATCTTGTGTTGAATGAACGAGAGTCATGAGAATTCTGAGATATATGCAGGAGAAAATGTTGGTAAGAGAGCGATCCATTTCAACAGCCAGTGCCAGCCGAGTGACAAATCTCGGGGTTGAAACCTGTTTTCTGTGTAATGACGTACTGTCATACTCCATCACACTGCATCTTTCTCTCTCTCTCTCTCTCTCTCTCTCTCTCTCTCTCTCTCTCTCTCTCTCTCTCTCTCTCTCTCTCTCTCTCTCTCTCTCTCTCTCTCTCTCTCTCTCTCTCTCTCTCTCTCTCCGTTGTGATATATGACATAATGTCTTGGGAATTGAAAACAAGCCTCCCGGCGGTGCCATCTCGATGCAAAAACATTCCTCATATAACACAGTGACCCAGTTTTATGACGACGTCAGAAATAAAACCAGGGGTGGATCATCTAGGCATGGGTATGGGGGGGGGGGGGGATGCCCCCCTAAATGCCCTGACTGCCCCACCAAATATGCCGGCATGGAAACAACCCAAATTTCAAATATACAGTATTTCAAATTAAAGTGCTTATAATTAAAATGATTTGAAATACTGATTTGAAATATTACAATTGTTGTACCACTAAACAGCATTTCATCATTGAAACCATCACATCACATGTCTGTTGCAACTTCAACAACAACTGGTGTTGTTATTGGTGCTTTTCTTGCCTAAAATAAGTACTGTAACCAAAAATGGTATGGATGCGACTTCATGGCGATACCATTTTCTCAGTTGTGGTGCAGGTTGCCCTAGACCAGTGGTTTTCAACCTTTTTCATACCAGAGCCCACTATTTATTCAGCATTTGAGCCATGGACCACCATTTGATGACATTTTCAGCCCCACAGACCCCAAACCCAAATATTGTTTCTGTTTCTATCTACAATTCCAGGATGGATTTCAGAAACATAACGGGCAAAACTAGATCTCTAGTTGTGTAGATTTGAGTTAATTCAGATGATGAATATTTTAACTCTTGAGAGTGTAAAAATAAAACCAAATGGACCTGCAAGGGTCCATTTAGGTTTCATTTTTACATTCTCTAAGATTTACATCTGGTTAACCAGCTTTCCATCATTTAGCCTGGGAACCACCTGTGGTCCCCGAACCACTGGTTGAAAACCACTGCGCTAGAGTAGCATGTCAACGTCATGCAGTGGTCGGTATCAACATGGTAGGTTTTGTGTGTCAATCTTGCTTCTGTAACAACATTCATTTTAAAGCAGTATTGCTGACAGCTCCCTCGATGGCGGAACCGTGAGAGATGTCAACGTTAACGAATTGACACATTGTTTCCCTTGGTTTACGTCACAGACTTGACATGAAACAGGATTTTCCAGGCTACAATGCGGCTTGAAAATCTGTGTGTGTGGGCTGCATATACTGTAGCAGCCTGAATCGAACATCTAGTACTGTCGTTTCTTGGCATGTTCAAACAGTTTTTTGTTAATTTGTCAGTCTAATGACTTTAAGTGTGGTGTTTCGGGGGAATATACAACGTACCACAGTATAGTAGATGCATTTAAAATGTTTGCTTGTGCTTTGCATATATTCATTACACCATACCTGGGCATTATGCGGCCCGGGGGCCAAATGCGGCCCTTTGGCTGAGTCTGACTAGTGATCCTTGAGAGAGTTCCAGTTAAATATGGCAAGTATGGAAAGCAGATGTAACTCTTTTTACGCTCTCAATAGTTAAAATATTCACCATGTGAATTAGCCCAAATTCTACGCAACTAGAGAAGGTCCAAAATCCAGCCTGGAATTGTGGACAAAAGCAAAATAAATCTTTAGTTTCGGGGCTAAAATGTCATCAAATCGTGGTGCGTGACTCAAATGCTGAATAAATAGTGGGCCCTGGTGTCAAAATGGCTCTTACTTTTATCTGGTCTTGAAATGAAATTAATATTACGCAGACTTTAATTCAGCCTTTAGTCTTGGCCCTCCACAATATTTTATATACCTCATTTTGCCCCTTGGGCTTGGGCTTGGGGAAAATAATTGCCCACCCCTGCAGCAGCACTGCCTAGCCTGAAAATACATAGCCGACAGATGAAAAGAGAGAGGAATACATTCTACTGGACTACAATACGTGTGCTCACCTCCTCAATAACTGCACAGTTGCAATTCTAAAGCCTCAAAAAGAGGAAAGAAACTTACTGGATAAACTTGCTGGATTGTGCACACACGGCTTCAAAAAAATATAATTGGCTAACGCTCCTTTCCATTTCTGATTTATGATATACCACTGCATCAGGCAAACGCATTCTTACATCCCACCAAATATTCCCCCTATTCAATTATCTCTCTTTGAGAGCAGACTATATTTCCCTGCAGGCTTCTGAAGTATAGCAGCAATATCCACATCCTAAATGCTTCACCTCTTTTTAAACTTCTATAAACCCATTAAGCACATGGCGTGGGCCATCTGCTATGGTTGCATTCATTTCCTATAGTGAACTCTCAGCGAAAATTGCAATACAAGGTGACAGTGTGCCACAAAGAGGAAGAACAGATAAGAGTTTAATCGATTCATTGAAATACTGTAATAATTGTAATCGTATATTTTTCTGGACACTTGTATTGTTTCTTTGAATGTATACTTTACTTTTATTTCTCATCCCCAAATGTTCTGTAGTTGTAAATAGTTGTTTTGGCAATGAGTATTGGATGTGGAAATATTATATAATGCAGTATGTTTTTCTGGACTCTTCTTACAACGTCAACATTTGGCAGCAAAGTTTTGAATACTTGCAGAGTGAGAGATAGGTAAGGTTTAGGGTGGAAATAAGTGAACTGACTGTGTGAGTTGACCTTTTTTTATGATTGCTTACATGAAGAGAACCTCACCCACCATGGTACCCAATGCCAAGGTGTCCATAAAAGTGTTACAGCATAATAAATCATACGTAGCCTGCGGAGTTAGTAAAGTCCAATATACTCGAGCGTGTGTACATGCCATGTGATTTGCTGATGTAACAGTCAGCTGACCAGCTGGGCGGGTTGTTGTTATGTGATGTTTGCTCCCACCACCACCCCAGCATCACCGTTGGGCTCTGTGTTTTCTGTTCCCCATGCGGAGGTTGTTTTATATTTTTGTATATCTCTTCCTGCTCTTAATGTTAATGATGGTGTTTCATTGTGCTGAGCAGGGAGACGAAGGCAGCACAGCCGAACGCCAATGTAAAATATTATATACACACTTATATTCTGATTCTATAGTAAATATTGGTTAAATCTAATTGTGGGTTATCTGACTGAAACTGTATTGTGTCTTTTTCACAGGAGGAGCTAGCATACAAATAAATAGCTACTTTAAATTCGGAAATAATACAAAGCGAAGAAAAATATAATCTACGGTGGTAGCCGTTCCCATCCTGAATTATGATTCCTCTTATTATTTTACTTGTACATCCCAAGGAGCATTCATGCTGGGCTTCTGTAAACAAACACAGATGTCCTAATAAGGACATAACACCCAGTGCTTTCATTCATGCAAATCTGTTGGGGGGTTTGAGCCAGTGGTGGAAATAAGTATACTCACATTATTTACTTTATTAGTAAATAGTACCAAATACCACATTTCGTTGATAACTGTTAACTGGATAAAAGTCTGGCATTTCAAATGTCAACTCCATAAGTAAAATCCCAATTCACCAGTTAAAGGGATAGTTCAGATGTTTGTTTTTTTAAGTTAAGCTTTATGAAATACTTAGTAGTGTCAACTGTACTAATTGAGGGCCAGAGTCCCATGGTGGAAGTTCTGCTCTGGATTTGGTGAAATATGAAATACTTCTGGTTATTTGGCTGCATCCGTTGTTCATTTTTGACCGCCCTGTCACAGGGAAATATGCGTTTTGTGTCCATATCACTATGACCAAAAAGTAGTTCCATGTGATAGGGGGGTCAAACATGAATGAAGGAGGTCCTAATATTTTAGAAATATATCAACAATACAAATTACAATAGCATTGTGCATTAATGTACTTTTACTCCGTGGCCCCAGTGACTCCCACAAAATTACCATGGAGAACTACTTAATATTGACCGACATCAGAGCAGAACTCCCACCACGGGACTCTGACAATCAATTAGAGTTGACACCACTATATTAATGGACAGTATTTCACACAACTTAAGTTGCAAAAATCAATACTATCCCTTTAACAACTACAGTACAGTACTAGTAAATGCACTCAGTGTCTTTCCACTGCTGGTTTCAGCCAGCATCTTCACAGTTTGCTTTGAACAGAGTTTATTACATTTCTTATCCGACTGTGCGCGGACCTGCCTTAGATGTTAGCCACTTTAGATGCAAAACTTCATGCAGAAGCACACAAGCAATTTCAGACTAAAACCCCGGAGGAGGTGTGTCTGTGTGTGTGTGTGTGTGGGGGGGGGGGGGCATCGCATTATGCAGATTGGACCTGCGCTGCTTGTATTCTTTTGGAAGCCAAAAGTCTTAACTCTTCCACTGTCTATGCTCCTCCTCCTCCTCTGAGAGACAGCGAAAGCAATCCTCGACCGCGATGCCTGTCGCAGCGGTTTTATAACGGTTTTATAACAGACTGTTTTGCATAACAGTTGACCGTTTTGCATAACAGTCATGGCCATTTTGCATAATATAAGACCATTTTCCCTACTAAATCTAACCCTAATCCCTAACCATAAACATAACCTCAGTAAAACCTATGCCTAAACCTAACCTTAACCCTCGACCATTATGCAAACTGTCTGTTATGCCAAAGGGTTGACTCTTATGCCGAACTGTCGCGACTGTTATGCCAAACGGTTGCGACTGTTATGCCAAACGGTTGACCGTTATGCCAAACCGTCGCGACTGTTATGCCAAACGGTTGACTCTAATGCCAAACCGTCACTACTGTTATTCCAAACCGTCACTACTGTTATTCCAAACCGTCACTACTGTTATTCCAAACCGTCGCGACTGTTATGCCAAACCGCCGCGACTGTTATGCCAAACGGTTGACTGTTATGCAAAATGGTTGACTGTTTGTTATGCAAAACAGTCGCAACTGTTATGCTAAACTGTCGCGACGGCCGTCACGGTCGAGGATTGCTTTCGCCCGTCCTGTAGACTTCCTCCTCTTCATCTCTGCTGCCGCTTTCTGGGAAATAAAAAATAGAAACAGAATTACGATGTGTGTGTGTGTGTGTGTGTGTGTGTGTGTGTGTGTGTGTGTGTGTGTGTGTGTGTGTGTGTGTGTGTGTGTGTGTGTGTGTGTGTGTGTGTGTGTGTGTGTGTGTGTGTGTGTGGTGGGGGGGGGGGGGGGGGGGGTGTCAGCAGCGAGGAAACCATGCAACACGCAGGAAGAAGACAGAGGACGGTTCGCTCTGAATGGATGTGAGAGGTGCAGAGAACAATGACTGTTCTCAAAGGCTGGTTTCTTCGCTATGTAATTCCTGAGGTGGCAAAAAGAGAAAAAATCCAGGCGCTTTGGTTGCAAAGTTAGAATAAGGTCAAAATGAGCGGAGAAGAAATGAGCAGACTTTCTAAAAAACGATGAAAGAATTGTAAATGTAGTTCTGCAGAGAGAAAGGGAGAGAGAGGCTAGAGATGAACGATTTTGCAGCCAAAAGCAAAGTACAATTGCCCAAAAAGTGTCTATTTCTTTTCTTCCTTCATGCCGTCCTCCCACAACCCCCGGGAACAGTTTTATACTGCATGGCAGAGGTGATGCTAAAATGAGTCTTTTTTTTTTTAACTTGAGAAGAAGCTAAATATTTTAGCCAATAAATTGGACCCATTTATTCATACATATACAGTTTCAGCGTTAGTCCATATAATTATCTCTGTGCCAGATAGCTGTTTAGCATTCGTGAAGTTCCCCTATGTGTGTGCCACCACCCGTGTTCTTTACTTTAAGAAAAGGAGTTTGCCCCGCAAAAGTAATGCAAAAAAAAAGTTTCTTCCCGAATCAAACTTTACTCGAGTAGATGTACTTTCCACTTTCTCTAAGCATTCGGTTCCCCTTGCAAAGTCTGCTGCTATCAGTTCACTTCAATAATGCATGAGTGAGTTAATAGCAGAGGATGCAGAAGGGGAAACTCTCCCAGTATCTGGATGTGGATGCGCTCATCATGTCACACAAACGCAAATGTAGGACACACCTGGACTATTTACAATCTAATCCATTATTTATACAACAAAATGTTTTTTTTTTTTACTGCCAAATATTGAAGCAACGTGTGGAGGTTTAACAATAGGCCTATATACAAATACAAATTACTGCATAATGGTATACAAGGTTGTGTCCACAGGTCGCAGTTAGTAAACGGGGTGGAAGCTCGTCATACTGTAACTCTACACTGTGACGCTTACTGTCTGCTACTATGTTGTTCCTGCACCACACACACACACACACACACACACACACACACACGTGGACATGTTTTGTTTATAAATCGAGTGTTATTCGGGATCCGTTGTTTTGCCACCACTACCTCACAATGTGTTGTTTAATGTCATAATCTGACAGATGAACACACGCACGCACGGACACACTGATTATCCACCAAAGCACCATGTTGTTTCATGAGCCAAAAGTCGATGTTTATGTAGCTTATATTCCAAATCCAGGGAGGTGTACATATAGACGTCAAAGGGGGCTTTAGCCCCTGCCCTTTTACCCGTCTGTATAACAACGGCCCTTTCCAGTAAATAATAATAGCTTCTCTGCCCCAGAGGCATTTCACTTGTCTTATTTGTAATGATACGGTGCCTTCTCTATGGTTAAATATAAGCTTAACAGTTCAGGACACCCCCAGGAGAACACCACACCCACATTGCATTGGCTTGGCAGTAAAATATTGTATTCATTTTAAAATTGATTGATCTCGTCGTATATACACACACAGGACACTCCATGGCCAGGCACCGGCCTCTATCTCTGTGACCTGATTCAACCTTACAGGAGGTCTCAGAGATCCTCAGAGATCTCGTCTCTCCTACAAAATAAACACTAAAAAATGATTGAACTTTTGCTAGTTTTGCCCACAGGCTATACGGAACGACTCCCCTGCCACCTGAACCTAAAAAATGTTTAAAGATAAACCTTTTCACACATGTCTTTGTGACTTAATCCTGTATTGATTTCTGGATTTTCCCCAGTGCCGATTGTCTCTTTGCTTCATTGCTTTGTTGTTGATATGTTTTGCATTTGTTGTTGTGAAGCACTTGGTGACTCTGCTATGTCCTTACTATAGGCCACGTTCACATCCCCCTCGAGGGTTCAGGCTTGTCAAAAAATGCTAATGAACTTAAATTTGGGGAAACGCTGAAATCTGTGTCGGCCCAGGGACCCGTGAAGCTGTTAACCCATTGTGTCGTGACTCGTGACCCTCGATTCGAGTTTCTGACACCAGATTATACAGTATTTCCTGACACCAGATTATAGCTGCAGCAACATTCTAGCTTTTGACGCTAGATTCTACAGTAGTTTCCGACACTAGAGTCTAGTTATTGACACTAAATTATAGTTTCTGATGATAGGATCTACTTTTGACACTAGAATTTAGTTTCTGACGCTAGAATCGAGTTTTTGACACTAGATTCTATAATCTCTGACACTAGATTCTAGTTTTTCTGAAAAATCTGTGTTCCTGTGTCCAAGGCCAAGCCAAGTTCCACCAGAATTATCCATATTTGGCTGCAGACCCCCATCTGAAAACACATTGTTCTAGGGATCCCCCAGATGCAAAAATTTGAGTTAAAAATGTTTGCTTCCAAAATAACATTCAGAGATTTGCAGCACATTTTCACAATTTTTCAAAAATAGCAGAACAACAAGCTCATGTCGCGCCACTCGGTGGCGCGACATGAGCTTGTTGATCTGCTATTTTTCAACAGATAAAACACCAAAACGCGTTCAGGACACAAAGGGTTAATTTGGGGCTGCCTAGGCTAATGCGCCTGTACAATGTCAAATTAAATAGAATTGTAAGTGTAATGTAATTAGGGGCAGCCAAAGCTGAACGATTAGACAGCCCACCTGGGGAGTGGGGACACTGTACTGTATGTGCAAATATATACGCTGCCAAGAATACACCCCAAGGAGAAACTACATTTGTACTAGAGTTCTCAAACTCTGCCCAAACCCGACCAGGCCCGACCCGACATTTTAGGGTCGGGCTATACAGATCAGTAGGGCCGGGTCGGGCCTAGGGCTCTATGAAAAAAGTAATATATATTGAATTATTTTATTATGATAAAAATAACAATTCTGTTCTGTCTGTCTGCGTATTTACCTCTTATGAAGATGGTGCTGATTGGTGTTTTCACTTTTACTCAGTGTAGAGTGCTCAAATTCTACCCAAACCCCACCAGTCCCGACCCGACCCGAGATTGTAGGGCCGAGTCGGGCCTGAAAACTATGCTAATTGGTCGGTCCGAGTCGGGCTTTGGGCCTGATCAGTTAGGGCCCAGTTAGGGCCGGGCCTTAATTTTCAGGCCCGTTGAGAACTCTAGTTTGTACTGTAATGATGAGGTTCTTTTGGCTCGTCTTCACAATGCTTTGAATCTCTTTCTTTTCTTTTCGAAGTAGTACACACAAAATCGGTGGTTACCAAAGATTTCCACGACAAGGACCCCGAAGTTGACCCCCCGGACCCATTTAAAAACTTAATGCCAGCTAGGGACCCACATAAGAGAAGATCTTTATGGCTTTAGCAGTGATTCTGACCCCGTTTAATTTCAAGGACCCCCGGTTTAACACACGTTGGTTTACGGTTGGACACCCCATTTAATGGCATTTCTCTCTCTCTGGGATCCCCGATTTATTTTAAAATCAATGTTAATTAAAGTATATTAGCAATAAATTCTGATTGGCTAACAAATACTCCCGCCGGGACTATTTCTTAGCCAGTGACAAAGCTTATAGGGATTTCTTTGGAGGCCTCCTGCAGACCCTAGAGGTGTCCAAAAGACAAGATTGTCTTGTCTTTTTGAAAATGATCTAATAAAAGGAAGACTTCATGAAAAAAAAATACAATAAAAATGTAATTATTTTGACCATAATATTACATATAGGAGCTTTAAGCAATATTACACAAGATGGTGTGGATTTACGTGATTATTGGCACGACAGTCAGGAACCAGACATAGCCGAGTTCCGCATCACTTAAGTGCAGAGAATCACGTTAATCCACAGCCTCAAGTGTAATATGAGACACTAAGAGAATCGCTGAAAAAGCAAACATTTTCAATGAAAGATGTAGCCATTATGACCACAAATGTCCCAAAAGTAGCTATAGCCTATAGTCACAGAGTCTGCTGTGCTCTGAGTGAAAAACACAAGCTGAAATGTTTGCATTGATTAGCCGGTGAACAATGCTGGTTTGAGTCACTGCACCTGACATGTTTCGAACGATTTCAATTGATCAGATTAGTCCTTCAAAACAACCCGTGGTATAATTTAATATAATTTTAAAGTTACAGACCCATAAGGTTCAATTTGGGTTCAAACAATTCATTTAACTGCAGGCAGGCAGAGAAATATGTTTCTCAACCTTATATAGCATATTGATGTAGAACAGTGGTTTTCAACCTTTTTGATGCCAGAGCCCACTATCTATTCAGCATTTGAGCCACGGACCACCATTTGAGGACATTTAGCCCCACAGACCACAAAACTAAATAATTATTTTTCTTTTGTCCACAATTCCAGACTGGATTTGGTAAACAAAACAGTCAAACATACAGATCAAATGACCATTAATCTTCTAGTTGTGTAGACTTGGGCTAATTCAGGTGAACATTTTAACTCTTGAGAGTGTAAACATTGATACGCTCTCAAGAGTTAACTTCTGGTTAACCAACTTTTCATCTGGTTAACCAACTTAGCTGGGGACCACCTGAAAGTGAAACCATCTCGAGGACCACTGCTGGTTCCCGGACCACTGGTTGAAAAGCACTGATGTAGAGTACTGTATACACCTGCATATTATGTGGTATGGGTGGTGAGTTTGCTCTAGCTGTGCACTCAGCCATCATGTTGCCACTGCTGCCCTTTGAGCGTACATTTCTCACCCTTTGACCCTTCTTTTTGGCGGCAATTTGCAGTCGTTTTGCTAACACCGCGTCCTCCTGGCTTGAAATCTGTTTTGTATTCATGAGCAGAAACAAAATATTCTTCTGAACTTGACAACTTGGAAATAGACTATATCAGGTGCACGTTGTACTTAAGGGGAACAGAATCAGGGGATTCAGTCTGGTTAAATAGGCATATATGTATATGATTTATGTAGTTTGGTGTAAGGAAATTCACGTACCCCCCATATATATCAACACGGGTTGACATTCACATTGCTTACATCCTCGGGTAATTTCAATTCACACAATTCACACAATTAAAATATGAATAAGTTTAAAAGGCAAAGTCTTAATACCAGTGACGCATAATGTCATTTTCTTGCCTCCAGGAATCTGATTTGGCGGTAGGTGGTGTATATTATTCACACACTTCATATTTATAGAGAAACTTTATTTAATTCCCTTCATCTGAATGGGGTCACATGGGCCTGAAGTTTCAGCAGAGAGAAGAAATACGGAGCTTCCTTGGGAACAGGAGTATCGAGAAGCTAATTAAAACTGTGTTAGAAACGCAGTCGTTAAATATTAACGCCATGACTTGCACTATTCATCAGACACGCCATAATTAAGATAATTAATTTTCGGTGCATTAGTGGATCTATTTAAAAAGGCCGCAGCAGTGGAACAATCCACCCGATTTTGAAAATATTTTGTCAGTAAGCGCAGTCCTTTGTCTTATAACTTGGTGCCTTGCCACAACGAATTATATAGAAAAATACAGAGGAAATATAATTAATTACCTTCCGAGCTGAAAAGCAAAACGTATTAGGGCAACATGAGCTTCTGTTCACATAACTGTCCTCCTCACTTTAACACAGAATAATTGTCTTCCAAATAGCTGACTTGTAAGTTGAACTTTAAACATTGATGAACCAAAGCATGCAAGCAAATCAAGAAGAGGAGAGTAAAGCTGCCAAGCCTTAAAACAACAGACGTGGTCTAATGGGGGATTGGAGCTAGACTAAACACACACAAGGAAGTTTTCACACGGTTGAAGGAGTTTTAGGCTACTCCTAGTCGATGTAAGACACTGATACAAGGATACAAGATACACAATAGGCCTGCGTGTGCCGGAGGGAGACCAGCTGTTTTCAGTTTTTACTTATTTCTCCAGGTGGAGATGGTAGTTATGGTTGATTCCATGGTCACGTGACTCACATTTTAATACATATTACAGGTTTAAATTATTTCATTGGGAGCAAGTGGGTTATTCGGAATTCTATAAGATTAATGATACCCATATGCTACTATAAATGTGCAGCATGTCTGTCGGCCTGCCTGTCGTTTGGTATGTCGAGAGACGCCCCACCATGCATGCGGCTTCATTTTAGACATAACTGGGTCATTTCCAACTTGCATCGTTAGGCCGTTGTCGGTCTATTAATCCAAGGCCGACTGAATCAACGCTAATTGTCACATCACATTACAAGCTTTTCACCCACATGGGTGAAAGTCTTAATTGCACAAGTCCATCAATGCAGTACAGGAGCATAGAAGTAGAATTGGCTGCACTGTCTTTTATAGTGTAAACTACTATACTATATAGTGCCAAATACTATACAGTACACAATAAAGTGTCTACACATGGCCACTTCTTTTGCCATGACAACATAGTACAGTAACATGCGAGTGACTTGCACAAAACAATCCTCACACAGCTATTTGTTGTACAGTAGGCTATATTCTAAAGCAGGGCTTTTCAACCAGTGGTCCGGGGACCACCAGTGGTCCTTGAGAGGGCAGGTGGTCCCCACCTAAGTTGTTTTAACCAAATGTAACTCTTGAGAATGTAACAATTTTAAGAGTTAAAATATCAAAAAAAAAAAAAAAAAAAAAAAAAAAATATTATATATATATATATATATATATATATATATATATATATATATATTATATATATAATATTATATATATATATATATATATATATATATATATTAATATATATATATATATATATATATATATATATATATATATATATATTTATATATATATATATATATATATATATATATATATATATATATATATCATGCAAATTAGTCCAAATCTACACAGCTGGAAGATTAATGGTCATGGACAGAAGCAAAAGAAATCTTTAGTTTTGGAGGCTGTGGGTCTAAAAATATCCTCAATTGGTGGTCCATGGCTCAAATGCTGAATAAATGGTGGGCCCTGGGATGAAAAAGGTTGAAAACCCCTGTTCTAAAGAGTATATTGACTGTATTTTGTCACAATATTCCTAGTGCTGTAATTTTGAAGCCTCCCAGATACTGTACATAACTGTAAATGTGAGATGCTGCAGCTTTTCCTATGCATTCATCACCTGCTGCTGACACAACTGTTGTGGTTGGTAGTAACTTTCACTCAGTGCTGCATTTTGGCTGCACTTCAAGACGGAGGTAAAAAAAAAAAAAACACAGTGTGTGTACGCTGTGTGTCTTGCGTGCACGTCCGTTTGTGCGCATGCATGTATGCCCCGTATTATGTGTATGTGTGTACGTCTGTCTGTCTGTCTGCCTGACTATGAATTTACCCCCTGCAGCTGATTCTCACTGTAGCTGATTGGGGTCACATTCAGGACACACACACTCATCACACACACGCGCACGCACGCACGCACATGTGCACACGCACACAGAGCAGTGGTTGCCACCCGGTGCTTATGTCAACAACTCTGCTCGACTCCAAGGCACCGCTCGCCTCGCGTTGCAGGTGTGATGTTTCATTCAAATTCAGCTGAGGTGTCTCCTCTCCTGACTCCTTACTCCTGCTTCATCTATATACGGTACTCTCAGATCCCCCCCCCACCCCCCCCACCCCCACACACAACACACACAGCCTCCTCTCATCTCCGCCACGAGAGCAACTCGCAAGACGTGACAAAGAAAACACACACACATCGTGGAGTTCAGAGGACTCAGAGCAGGTGGCACAGCCTGGCAGGCTGGCGATAAACAGAGACAGGAGGGGAAAATAGACGTATACTGTATACAGTATAGATGTGTGGAAAGGGTAATGCCGTTCCAAATGGCAGAGCTAAGGTTTCTCCCTACTGTAGTTTGGCCGATAAACAGTATAAACCAGGCGTGCCCACACTTTTTTGACTTGAGAGCTAGCCTATTTTCAAAATGAATGGCTCAACAAGATCTACACATAAAAAATGTGATTGTTCCATTACTGAAATCCATTTCAAGGCCCCCTAGAAATTAAGTTTGATCTTTGAAACAGTGGTGACGATGTTACTTACTGTTATAGTGTTTAAGAATAATGCACTTATAATGAAAAATAGAGTGGGAGAATTGGAATGTTTTCCTGTTTATGCTATTACTGACGTTTGAAAGAGTTTAGTTTCTTGCACCCAAAACTAAGAAATTTCATATTTTTGTCCACAATTTGTTCACAATAACAGTTTTCTCCATTTTCTAATTGCATGGACTAACCCTTGCAAATCATGTAATTCAGATGTGTAAAATGAAGCCAAATGGACCTGTAAGGGTCCATTTGATTTCATTTAACCGCGCTCTCAAGAGTTACAGATCTATAAGGGTCCAAGTGCTGGGTGGACTGTCATGTGATCTACTTGCACAGTCTGTGTGATCTACTGGTAGATCACGATCTACCTTTTGGGCACCCCTGCTGTATACGGTATAGATGTGTGGAAAGGGTAATGCTGTTCCAAATGACACAGCTAAGGTTTCCCCCTACTGTAGTTTGGCCAATAAACAGTATAGCAGTTTTTCCGTCATACAGTCTGGAGCAACAGAATCTCTTATCATGACCAAGTAAGAAAGTTAAAGTAGTGGGGCATGGTGTCACAGTGGTTAGTGCTGTCGCCTCACAGCTAGAAGGTCCTGGGTTCGATTCCCGGCCGCTAAGGACGCTGTGGGTGCTGGCGGTGTGTCTCCTTCTCCGCGTCATCAGTGCCCATACCTGAGGCGGGGTTGGTGAAAGGGCCTTTCTGTGTGGAGTTTGCATGTTCTCCCCATGT
Organism: Benthosema pterotum; assembly: GCA_039105355.1. Taxonomy (NCBI): domain Eukaryota; kingdom Metazoa; phylum Chordata; class Actinopteri; order Myctophiformes; family Myctophidae; genus Benthosema; species Benthosema pterotum. Next base: position 10,706,022 of record CM076975.1, on the reverse strand, counting down.
CCCCTAGGGTAGCTCAAAAAACATGCAGTAATCCTGGACTCTAAACTACCTCCACCTGGCCAGCCGGGGTGCCTGATGGAGGGGACCAGGAACTGGCTGTAATAATGTGTTCCTTCCATGTGCCACGTCCCCTCTGTCAGGTGAAAAGAAGGCAGCTTGGACTCCTCATGTATTGAAGGAAGCATGAGGCCAGTCCGCTGCCTCCCCAGGTTGGCGGAGGGTGTGTAGAGCCCAGGATCACATTAGGAAATGGTGCCCGGAGAAGGGTTACAAAATCGTGAGGGTAAAAATTTAAGAAAAAAAAAAAAAAAAAGGAAATTGAAGCCTTGTTCCCACCTCTGTGTTGTACTTACAATCATGCACATTCATCCTAATAAAATTTTAAATCACATAAACATATAGCTTGAAATAGCAGAAATGGAAATAAAAAATAGGATTTAAAGATAGTTTTGAATATATTCGGAGCAGAAATGACAAACTTTACTTGGGAGATGTACTGTAGTTCCAGATGGCATTGAGACATGGTGGAATAATTTTCTGGTTAGGCTAGGCTGTCACCCATCTCTCTGGTGGTCACCAGACTATACCCGGTTGTCACATAGTCTATTCCTATGAGTCACTATAAATAGAAGCTATAACTGAAAAATACATTGCATGGACACAACTGGGACGTATCCTCCGTAATGTGTCCCATGGTCAAAATGTACTTGAATAAAAGTAGGCCTACAATGTGCATAGCAACCCTTTTTGTGCTGGTATAGCGTTATTTTCAAATGGCTGAAATGTATGGCTGACGTGGTTAATGTATTATTTCCTATAATAATCAATTTCTATAATTGAATAATAGCATTTTTAAAATAAATATTAAATATTTTAAATATAGCAAGTATTTAAATACTTCTGGTCGATTAAAAACGTGCATTTTCAGAGCATTTTAACGAGCACTTCATGCTTCTTCCACAATGTTTTAAAGGTAATAGAGGCAACTTGTGCGTAGAAAAACAGATTTGTTTAAAAACAGAATCTAACTCCACCTCACCTCCACTCTATTGGCTCATTATGAATCTGCTGGAGACTGCTGTGCTGTGATTGGCTAAAACGCTGCCTCACCCCACACAACCCTACCCCTTACAAATTAGCACCTTTCCTGAGCCCAACAAATGTTTTGATTTCATGATTTGTTGACGACAACAAAGTTCTGTCTGCAGAGGAAACAACTGCAGTATCATAGAAGCAAAGTAGAGGAGGAAAGGCAAAAATAGCTATATCTATTTTCATTTTTGACTAAAAAGTTCGCTCTATTACCTAATAATTTATTATTTCATAATACTCACAATCTATGATTGAATAATTCAAGTTTTCAAATGCTTGTAGTCGAGTAAAAGTATGCATTTTCAGGGCATTTTTAAGGAGCACTTCACGTTTCACTGTTTTAAGTTGCGGTAATGTATAGGGTTTTGCCATTTTGACACAAATGTGAACCAAATGGACCCTAGCGGGTCCATTTGGTTCCATTTGTACCCTCTCAGGAAAAGGGGTCTGAAAGAAAAATCATTAACATGGTGAAATACATCTTGATGATGTCATCAGATGTATTTCACCATGTTAATGATCAGACCTCCATTTTTATGAAATACAGAATTGGGGGAACTTTTTTATCATGCCCACACAACATCTCTAAGGTATATTAATGACATATTAAAACGCTGAAAATGGGTGAAGTTCACCTTTAATGAATGTAGTTAAAAAGAAACAGCTACTGCAGGGTCTCCGGTATGCTGTAGGTGGGGAAAGACTTGTTCAGCATCAGCACACTCACTCTTTGGTTCCCTTGGGTCTGCTCCAGCCTGGTAGAGTTCACCACACAGGCTTCAGCCCCAAAAGGCACTGCTCCCTAGGGCTTTATTATGCACCGTTCTCACAGGGGAACAAAGCTGTGAAGCCCAAACCTCCTTATATCCCAGAGCCGTCTAGATAGGAAGAGTTGCACCACTGAGGTACAGAGAACAGCTCGGTCACATGACTCAGAGCTCTCATGCAATTGATGGAGAGTCTCCTCTGTGGCAACCTGGCGTTTGGAATATATCGTTTTGAACAAGAGCGCGGCGAATATTGACAATTTTAGGGAGAGTTTGGTAACTAAAGTCTCTGAAACTGCAGTCACAGTTTCAGAGACTTTAGATAACAATTGTCTTTAGTCAATTGTTATCCCACCCCCGCTGTTCACAACAAGGGTGTCACGTTCTGCTCTATGCTATATGTCACGACTCTGGTCATGGCTTTCTGTCCTCTAATCATCGGTACAATAGTCTCCGAGTCAAGAGTCCTGGAAGTGACGTTCAGTCCCCGTCCATTTTACCCATGTAAGCGACATTCAGCAGGCGAATATGAGATAATGCCATTTAAATGCATATGACGTTACAGGCACTTTTTTAACACTAAAATATCTAAAGGCACATATTGGCCTCATAAAAACCCCATGAATGTGTGTCTTCCAAACAAGTCGCCTATAATCTGGTTGCAAAAGGGACAATGTGGCCCTTTAAACCCTATATGGTTGACTCAGCGCTCTCTACAGTAGGAGCATATGTTCTGTTTTCTGTCATTGCATATGAGGAAAGTTTTATCTGAAAATGGCCAGCCCACAAGCTCGCAACATGTGGCACATTATGAGCTCGTAGAAGTGCTTGTTTCTGGAGAAAAGTATTCAGTCTCGAGTTTTCTACCCAACAGCAACAATCCCTGTGCCGCAGGGTGCTGGTGTCCTTACACGAGGTTATACTCAATTTGGTGCTAAAACGAGAAAACTAAATGTGTTAATTAAAATGAAAATGGAAACTGCTTGGGGCTAGTGGTAGTAGTATTGTGCCTAAGTGGTAGTGTAACTTAACCGCAATGATGACTTCTCATATAGCTTACTGCTCCACTGAAACCTTGGGGAAGTCCTTGAGAACAGATTAGAAACTGTGGCTTCCAGGGTCTTCGGCCACATTGCTTGAGTGAATGTTTGATCGCCACATTCTTACCATGTCCATTCACTTTTCAAGGTTATAGAAGCGACACAAAAGTAGATTAAACTAGAATGCGATCTGGCCCTAAACAGAAAATACACAATGGCAGAATATCTGAGCACCGTGACCGATCCAAAACAAAGGCAAGACTCAGTTAACGCAGTCTTGCAATTGAGAAAGGCCACCATAGGCAGACCTGTATTCCGAGAGAAGACAGACATGCACCCACTGCACACAAACCAAGCTACACTTCCTAACCATTAGGGCTGGGACGATATTGGTCCCTCACAATACGATATAGGTGGCGATATTAGGCCTTTGATAATGAATATATCATGATATTTGATGTATTGGTATATTTGTGATATATCAATATATTGCATGAAATTCATCAACGATATATCATGATACTGTAACTGCAGCTGAAAAACAAAAACTAAAAACCATAAATGAATGAATAAAAAACTAAAAGGTAAAAATCAGAACTTACTAATGTATATCCTCAGTTATTAATCTTAGCTATTTTTGTCTCAACTGATTCTGATTCTCAGTACTGGGCCTTTTGTTTTAGTCTTGTGTTTGTTTTTTTGGGAATGAAGCAGCTATAGGAGTCATTTAACATTTCAGTTCTGTTTTTACTCCTGGAATTATTCCTCTATGTCACGATATTTGCAGAGCAAATATCACGCTATTTGCAGGTGAATATATGATATATATTGCGGAAGGAAGTATACGATATTATCACGATAACAATATTTCAGCACACCCCTACTAACCATCTGTCCACTGTACCAAGACATCAGAGACACATACTTGCCACATACAGTATTACAATCACATTATATCACATTGTTACACTTGTATATCTGTGTTTTCCCCACAATTAGTACTAGAATAGAATGTTTTAAGGTAGAGGGCATTGTTGTTGTTGCAACGTTGTGAGGCGGTCCCATAGAACAGGGGTTTTCAACAGGTGGTCCAGGGACCACCAGTGGTCCTTGAGAGGGTTCCAGGTGGTCCCCAGCTAAGTTGTTTAACCAGATGTAACTCTTGAGACCGTAAAAATGAAACCAAATGGACCCTGGCGGGTCCATTTGGTTTCATTTTTACACTCTCAAGAGTTAAAATACTCATCATCTGAACTAGCCCAAATCTACACAACTAGAGATCTAGGTTTGAATGTTATGTTTCTGAAATCCAGCCTGGAATTGTAGATAAAAAAAGAAGAAATCTTTGGGTTTTGGGTCTGTGGGGCTAAAATGTTCTCACATGGTGGTCCGTGGCTCAAATTCTTAATAAATAGTGGTCCCTGGGATGAAAAGGGTTGAAAACCCCTGCCATAGAGGGGCGGACCTTAAAATGGTGCCGTGACTCTCCAGTGACGTCACTGTGCTACGCACGAGTAGCCTATCCAGCTCAGCTCAGCTCCACTGTTATGAGGATGTTGTTGGCAATATCATTCTCAGTAAATGCTTTCATAAAAGGTTGGCAAGATGTTGCTCAGTGGTATACAGAACATGCTAATTTACATGCTGTATACTGCCAAAATAAACCTAGTTACAATAGCGACAGACACTGCCCCCTCTCCCATGGAGGGGAAGTAGCTGTTGTGTGTGTGTGAATGCTGTTTTTGAACTACAACGTTTGGAATTCATCGGTGTAGCTCCTGCCAAGCTCGTCTCCACCTCAGGGAGATGGGCCTCCGTCCAAGCGCATGGACAAATACTGGATTTCCGGTCGGTCCTTCTCACCAGGTGGAGATAGGGTGACCAGATCCAAACTGTTCATTTGAGGGACAGAAGTATACTGCATTTGTGGGACAAGTAGGGGGAAACGTTACGGGGCAAAACATGGTTAGCAAATCATCAACATCTTGGTGTTCAAAAAAGAATTTGGGATTTCAATTGAAATATAGCAAAAATAGTTGATCTACAAGCTCAAAACGTGTCGCACTGTGACGGGCTGTGAGCTTGTCGATGAACCGTTTTGGATACATACGACAGTACATGTGGTGTGGCCCCTCTGATAATTCTCGGGTTATTTTGACACAATACGCATATTAGGTTCTGTTGTGTCAAAATAAATTATTAGAGCATACATTTATTCCCCAATACAGTATTAGGGCATATATATATATATTATATATATATATATATATATATATATATATATATATATATATATATATATATATATATAAATATGATGGCTGTCATTCACAATGTGGGTTTCAATTTGTGGGACACCTGGAAAAAAATCTTAGAAATGACGACTGGCTCATGCAAAGAGGGACGTATCTGATCTGCCTAGGTGGAGAACAGGCAGCAGCACCATCAGAGCCATAGATTGACCCTCAACACTGGAGCGTTAGAGCAGTGGTTTTCAACAGGTGGTCCGGGGACCACCAGTGGTCCTTGAGAGGGTTCCAGGTGGTCCCCAGCTAAGTTGGTTAACCAGACGTAACTCTTGAGAACGTAAAAATGAAACCAAATGGACCCTTGCGGGTCCATTTGGTTTCATTTTTACACTCTCAAGAGTTAAAATTATCCCAAGTCTAGACAACTAGAGAATGTAGAAGATTAATGGCCATTTTGGTCTTTATGTTTTGCCTGTTTTGTTTCCCAAATCCAGCCTGGTATTGTGGACAAAAGCAAAAGAAATCTGTAGTTTTAAGGTCTGTGGGGGCTAAAATGTCCTCAAATGGTGGTCCGTGGCTCAAATGCTGAATAAATGGTGGGCCCTGGTATCAAAAAGGTTGAAAAACACTGCGTTATAGAGGACTGCTTGTCCCTGTGTATGCAGACTATGCACGGCCGCACTGTCCTGCACGGACATCAAGAAGACAAAAGGAGCTGATCGTTGGCGTGGCACACATGCCGGTGAGCTTTCCCTTCCTCCGGGACAATACGGCCAAGCGGTGCGTAGCTAAGTGGCTCCTCAAAGAGACAGACACTGTGTCCACGTCTTTGTGCCACTCGCACAAGTAATAGATCTCCTCTAATCGCTCGACGTCGTTCCCCCAGCATTTACTACGTTATCGGTCGAGGAGATGGTGTTTGGGGTTACGGGGGTCAGGGTAACCTAGGGCAGAGGGAATGTACACACACGCACACGCACACACACACACACACACACTCAGCTGTGCTCTCTCTCAGGGCCGGATTTAGTCAGCCCTATAGGGTGGGCTGGAAGAATTGCAGGGTGGGCAACTGCAAAGCTTTTTACTGTATATGAAGCAGTGGTTTTCAATCTTTTTGACACCAGGGTCCATTATTTATTCGGCATTTAAGCCACGGACCACCATTTGATGTCATTTTAGTCCCACAGACGCCAAAACTAAAGATTTCTTTTGTTTTTGTCCACAATTCCAAGCTGGATTTAGGAAACAAAGGAGACAAACCTACAGATCATAAATGCCTGTTAATCTTCTACATTCTCTAGTTGTTTAGACTTTGGGCTAATTCACATGATGAATATCTTAACTCTTGAGAGCGTAAAAATGAAACCAAATGGACCCGCAAGGGTCCATTTGGTTTCATTTTTACGCTCTCAATGACTTACATCTGGTTAACCTAACTTTCTACCATTTAGCTGGGGACCACCTGGACCGCTCACAACACAACCACTGGTGCTCCCCGGACCACTGATGAAAACCACTGATATTACCTTTCATTGGGTGGGCAGGAGGATGCACATTTTGCACCCCTGCCGCCCCCCCCCCCCCCCTCCCCTCTATATCCGGCCCTGCTCTCTCTGCGCCATATGCACGCACAGAGGATAAAAAGCCACAGGGCTCAATCAGTGCAGTTCATGGGCGAGCTATCGCTAACAAGAAGACACTAATGTGTTTGCTCTCCATGAGCCCCTTGGAGCCCTGAAGGAAGGAACCGTTCCATTATGCGGCTTCGGGGCGGCTTCGCGCCGGGTGAGAGGCGTATACGAGTGAATGAATAAGCAGCCATTTTGTCACAGAGCTCCATATGGTGTTGTAGAGGATATTGTTCTTCCGACCGCGGATGACTTTCTTTGGCTTTTTGTTTCCAAAAGCCACATCTTCTTTTCATTTAGATTCTTTAGTTCTGTGACCCAAAAGATTTACAGTATATCTTGTACAGGTCGATCTTGTCGAGGTTGATGTTGAAGTTGCAACAGCATGCATAAAGCTAAAGGTCTGACTCATGAGTTTTCTGTTTTGAATGATGAAATGGTGTTGGTTTACTGGTGCCACAAGTGTAGTTAGTTGTTGTAGTAGTGTTTCATGTTAAATATAAGCACTTCAATTTGAAATATCTTTGAAAAGTGGGTTGTTTACATGCCATCATGTTTGGTGGGGCAGTCATTTAGGGGGGGATTCCCCCCCATGCCCATGCCTAGATCTGGCCCTGCTGTAGTTCAGTCGGTACTGAAGAGAGACGTGTTATTTACATGTTCCATGCGCGGAGGACAAAATGTTATTAACAATTAAGTGCTTTATATTGCTATATTCCAAATTATCCAGGCTGCCTGGGTTGATTGATCACCTTTGAAGCATATGTTGAAGTATCAGCGCATTTGATGCATGGTATTCACTCTGAAAATAGTTCCATGGCTTGTTGCCAAACAGCTACAACTACAACTGGCGTGGTCAAAATAGACTTGCATTGAACTCATTTTCCCATAAGCCTTTGCGCTCCTGTGAAGCGGGGATTAAATAATTAAAACACAACTGGGCAACACATTAATTAGCACAAAAAACACCCTTTGGGGTGGAGTTTAGTCACTGTCCAACGCCACTCCAATAATAGTTTAGCAACTGTTGCTATGCAGGTCAAGCTTTCCTCCGGGAGGGGCTTATTGAAGAGCTGATTGCAGTGAAGCTGTTCTACAATTAATTAACCTAGTTCAAATTGTGAATAGGAGTCATAGGGCTCCATTTTGGTCACATGCTAAACCCCTTATCCCAAACCTTTTTTTTTACTATTTTGAAAAACCTTTTGGAATAGTTCAACATGCCAATCTATTGACACATTTTGAACTTGTAGACTGGTCATTTTAACTATTGATTTAAAAAAAAAATAGTTTAAAAAGGCAAAGAAGTTAAGGGATAAGGGGTTTAGTGGTGACAAAAATCTAGGCCATAGTGTTATATAGTCATGTAAAAAAAAAAAAAGGTGCCATAGAAAAAAGCTAGCGATCGACTAGCCTGGTCTAGCCCTCAATGATTTTGGCCTTGGGGGGGCGGGGTGTCGTGGGATCCACACGGCGGAAGTGCTGCGCTCTGATTTGATCTCACTAACGTGTCGTCATCTCCGGCCCCTCCCCCTCCCGTCCACTGCTGTTCTACGTCACATCATTTAGAGCGACGCCCACCCCGGAAGGTTCACTCCCCCCTCAAGGCCACTTTCCAACGTGCGTTAGTCCAGGCTTTCCGTTTTCGCGCAACGCGAATGAAAATGAAAGCCTGGGTGTCGAGGCTAGCGATCGACAGACAAGTCATTGCTTGTGCACGCACGGCGCTAACGCATAATTCACGTTTTGAAGTAAGAAATGTAATTGATGTGTCATTACGGTCTATCTGGGAGAGCAGGGCTCCACTTTCTGCTGTAATTTGAGGAGCCCAATGAGGCTTGATGTGCAGCTTAACTTTCTGCCACATTATCACCATCAACTCTATCAGAGTGACACTATTATTCTCCCATTCCCGATCCGTAGACTCCATCGGAGCACGCACCCACCCCCACCCCCGCCCCAAAATGGATTATAGGGAATGATTACCTGGCGGGGTGTGTGTGTGTGTGTGTGTGTGTGTGTGTGTGTGTGTGTGTGTGTGTGTGTGTGTGGGTGTGTGTGTGTGTGTGTGTGTGTGTGTGTGTGTGTGTGTGTGTGTGTGTGTGTGTGTGTGTGTGTGTGTGTGTGTGTGTGTGTTATACCTGGGAGATAAAGGTCGCGTTGCATACACTAATCGCATTAAGCAGCACATAGGCATAAACAGGGGGATTAGTGAACATGTGGGAATTGTACTGCGTTCAGGTGCGGGGCAGTGCGTTGGGGTGGGGGTGGAGGTTGGGGGGGTCTAGTTGGGGCGGTATAGCGACAGTAGTGACAGTAGTTTATACCCAGGGAGCAGCGGCCATCCCGACATGTTCAGTGACTCTCCTGCCACGATGCACTCCTCCAAGCTATTTCTTGCTTGAGCGACCCCCTAAACCCCTCGCACCCCTCCGTCCCCTGTCCCCTCTCCCCCGCCCATCCAACTTTGCTCTGCAATCTGATTAGGCCCCACTTTCGTCTGGGTGGCCATGACACAACACTCCCCTCCTCTCTCTCTCTCTCTTCCTCCCTTAAACTGGCTGTTGTTTGCTCCCGGAGTTTATAATAACGGTCATCTGTAAGGATAATTGTGAGATTGATCTGAACGTCCGCGGAGGGGGTGGGGGGGGGTGGGGTTAAATGGCAGCCATTTGTTCGATTAGTGTTCCTTCGCTGAAACGGCCTCTCTGCTGCAGACGCTAGAAGATGGCCATGCCCGCCCATCAGCCATTTTCACACAAACCGCTCTAATGCTTTCCAGAGGGAGCGTGGTGAAGATTTTATGTGGAGTAATGAGTATACAAGAGGCAACCGACCGAAGGATGGGAACACAAATATATCTACGTATATGTACTAGGCCTCTATGGCACAGGCCAAAGCAAATGCTAATTCTGGCCGTATTTTTTCAGGCATGCTCGTGCTACCATATGGATAAATACATTATACTTGTCCTCATATGTTCATATACAGTATGTTCTTTAGTTTAAAAATAGTTTGTAATTTTATCCCTTGGGGGGCGCTATTTTGCTGTCCCTGTCAAAGGTATGACGTCACAGGAGATTCCTTGGGACTCCAAATTGCTATTGCTATTGCAATAGCAATGTGAATATATTCATATTGCTATTGCAATAGCAACTCCACTGGGCCAAATCACTCACACACACGCACCGTGCATGTGTGCGCTGCATGCATGCACAGTATGCACAATCATACAGTACATGTTTGAGCTCAGAGGCACTGAGACTCTTGACTTCAGGTACAGCATGGCACTTGCTGTCACAGCTATCTTTAAAAATAATATCCCTTGTCGGGATACAGTCCTGGAAGTGTTTGGGCTACTGCCGTCTGCCGTTGCATATTGTTATTATTATTGCTGTATTGTTTGTTATTGTGTGGAGTTGTTTCTTTGAATGGTTATCTGATATGTATTGTACTGTACACAGAGAGAGAACTACTGAAGTAATATCCCCTCTGGGACAATCTAGACTTTAAAGAGCTTACACTTCCTAACTGTGTTTTTGGCAACCATACACTATAGCTGCGACGTTGCAATTTCCTGGAGGGATAAACAAAGTGAATGTGAACGTGAGAGCAATTTTACTCCGCTGTCATCCATAGCCTACAAGTCCTTGTAAATCAAAAGATCAAGTTTTGAGTTTCCCCGGTCGTGACAGGCAACGCAGGCAGACGTGAAATGTCACACTTAGTTTCCAACACCGGCGGCACGGTTGTTCTATCCCGGTGACAAGCAGTCCTATTGAAACAGCACAAACACACACAAACACATTGCACGTTCACACACCGACACGCATGCCATGCACACCCACCAGGCTCGGATGTAACCTTTCCCAATTGGGGGAGCAGGCGAAAATGGCATGAGGGCGGCTTCATGATGAAGCTGCACTCATACCATTTTCATTTCAAGTCTTTAGTTCTGTGACCCACAAGATTATATCTTGCACAAGACTTATATTAGGCAAGAAAGCTTCCATGATAACATCAGTTGTTGTTGAAGTTGCAACAGACACAACATGCATAAAGCTAAACGTGCCATGCCACAATTGTAGTTAGCACTACTCTTACGAGTAGTAGTGTTTCAAATCATTTTAAATAATAAGCACTTTAATTTGGAATATTTTTGAATTGTGGGTTATTACAGTTTGTGCATGCCATCACGTTTGGTGGGGCTGCCAGGGCATTTAGGGGGGCACTGCCCCCCCCCAGTGCGCGTGCCTAGATCCAGCCCTGACACCCACCCCCCCACACACACACACACACGCGCACACACACACACACACACACACACACACACACACACACACACACACACACACACACACACACACACACACACACAACACACACACACACACACACACACTCAGGCGGGCCTGAGACTCATGCCTTCTATTCTGGTGGGCATGATTATTTCATGACGAAGCTTCCAGTTTCTCCCCACCGGCCTTTTGTCCATGTGATCCCGGCGTGAATAATTGAACACTATAGCCCTAGCAAGGTGGGCTCCTCTCCTCGACAGGTATAGGATGCTCTGGACGTCCGAAACAGTAGCATCTCTTTCAGATCTCCAGCCAGCCTTGCCTTGTACACAGTAGCTTCCTGGACGTATATGTGCCTTCGACCCCAGAGCCTCCAGCTCTACTAGAATCCGTCTACGCAGCCGTATACTTTCTTTCATCTGCTCCCTGACGGTACCAGGCCACCGCTTTGTAGAGCTCCCACGTATTTTTGGCCTTTTTGGACAGTTTTACTTTTCCTTTTGACCTCGCCACCTCCGTACAGGCGCCATGGACGACTGCCAGAGGAAAGTGAATCAGCGCCACGAGGCGGGCAGCAAGCCCAGAAAGGTCAGTTATCTCTACAGTATATAGGCCTTGACTGCTTTTTTTAAAGACTCTGGTTCATCCTATAATCTAAGGCAAATATTTGCCAAAAGCAGCACATCTACAAATCTCAAAAATGGTTGTGTATTTGAAAAATAGTGTTTATGTCACGATCTGGTCCTCGGACCCTGTGCTTTTTTGTGGTGATTAAGATGTATGCGCAGTGTCAGTATGTTCCATATTGTTGTTGGTTTTGGTTTTCTGTTACTCGGTTGTTGCCTTGGATTTGTGTATCTTATTTTGTAGTATTGTTCCTAGTGTTTCCTGTCTGCTTATAGTTTGCCATGTCTAACCTTGGGAGCTTCCACCTGTGTCCTTTTGTAAACAAAATTGGCTGTGGTTTATTTGTTACGGTTGAATAAAAAGGCTGCAAATGTATTGCATTGTGGAACCTGTCTACCGTAGGTTAACATACTGTAATGTATAATCTGCTGAGCCCCTGAGAGCTGTACTGTAGGTGCAGACAAAACAAGATTTAGTTTCCTTTTTATGATTTCACCGACCTCATCAATGCTAAGGTAAATTGAATGAATTCCACCATAACATTGAAAAAGCTAACTGTTGCTTTGTGAGCTATACTGTATACGTTAAAGGACAACTTCTTTTCATTCGCTGCTTCCTCTAGTTTATTTTTGAATTTTAGCATGTTACTGAATGTGAAGGCAGACGTGTACCTGTTGTTGATAAGTGGCCAGATATAATTTCTTGGACCCTATTAGGTCTATAGTAAAGTAAATAAAAATGCCCCCACCCACTGTCAAATAGCTAAAATTGCTAAAACTCTAAAGCATGAATCTTGGTTGGAAAACAACAACAAAGTTGTCCTTACCAAACAAAATTTGTATTAGGATATCGCAGTAATACTATCTCTGCAATAGCACAATTTGCAGAAGTATCAATGTTAATGCAAATAAGGCCATATGCATTTTGTGCTACGATTAATACTTTGTCTCACCCTTTCTAGTTGCCTATGATATAGAGCATTAAAAAAAAAAAGTTTGAATAAAAACATTATGCAATGGAGGAATATAACTCTTCTCCTCCTTCTCCTCCTCCCCATGCAGGTGAGGTTCAAGCTGGCGGCGTCCTACAGCGGTCGGGTCCTGAAGCACGTGTATGAGGACGGGCAGGAGCTGGACAGCCCCGAGGAGAAGTACCCTGTCAGCTTCATGCACCGCAAGATCCCCCCCAGCCACCTGGAGATGGAGCAGCTCCGCGGGTTCGAGGGCACGCCGGACGACCAGCAAGGTCTGTCACTGTCTGGGAAACGGGGTCGGATTGACCATTGGGCGTATACAGTACAGGGAGGTGGTCCGGTGGGTCACGACCCGTAGGGGGCCGGTGGATTAAAAGCACTGGTTTTCAACCTTTTTGATGCCAGGGCCCATCATTCATTCAGAGTTTTGAGCCACGGACCACCATTTGATGACATTTTAGCCCCAACAGACCCCCAAAACTAAAGTTTTATTTTGCTTTTTGGTCCACAATTCCAGGCTGGATTTGGGAAACAAAACAGTCAAACATACAGATCAAAATGACCATTAATCTTCACATTTCTACATTTTCTAATTAGACTTGGGCCAATTTGGATGAATATTTTAACTCTTGAGAGTGTCAACATGAAACCAAATGGACCCGCAAGGTCCGTTTCATGTTTACGCTCTCAAAGAGTTACATCTGGTTAACCAACTATAGCAGGTAGAATTTTTTTTCGCCCAATCCATCACTGCTGGAAAACCATTTGTGTAAAAGTGAACTGAGTGGTGCCACTCCCTGTAAGGCAGTGGTTTTCCACCAGTGGATGGTTCCGGGGACCATCAGTGGTCCTTGAGAGAGTTCCAGGTGGTCCCCAGCTAAATGATGGAAAGTTGGTTAACCAGGTGTAACTCTTTGAGTCACACCTGAAAGAAACCAAATGGGTTTCATGTTTACGCTATAAAATATTCATGTGAATTAGCCCAAGTCTACACAACTAGAGAATGTACAGTAGAAGATTAATGGTCATTATCTGTATGTTTGACTGTTTTGTCTCCCAATCCAGCCTGGAATTGTGGACAAAAGCAAAATAAAATAGTTTTGCGGTCTATCGGGCAAAAATGTCATATATTGGGCCCTGGCATCAAAAAGGTTGAACACCACTGCCGTAAGGGAAAATGAAGAGAAAAACACGTCCAAACGGTTGAGAAATGACAGCGTTACCATGTGCTGGTAACTGTGCTTATAGCAGTGGTGCTGTTTTGACAGATTACTTTCTGCTTTTGGGGTAACACAAATCACTTGCAGTATAAGTGAGCTAATCAACTAAGTAAAGCCATTTGCGTCACAGTGAAGTTATACTCATGGTCCTGAAATGATGTTAAGGCTTGTTCACTCACTGCCTCGAGGCATGAGCAGTTACAGAAATTAGTAGTTCTGTAACTTCTGTTCCACTTGTCAGTTAAATGGACCTGAGTTAAGCTGTAATTTTGTCCTCTCGTCTTCACAGAGTCTGTTTGATGAAAAATATAGGCGATATTTGGGTCATGATAGCTGGTAAAGGTCCTGGGTTTGAGTTTGGTTCTCTCTTCCTCTGCATCCACAGTGCACATACCCTGGGCAGGGTTTGCAAAAGGGCCTTTCCGTGTGGAGTTTGCATGTTCTCTCCATGTCCTATAGGGTGGGTCCAACCAGACATAATAGCTACTGTAATATACAAATTCTAATGTGTCGATACACTGAGATTTTTCCCAAGTTTTTTCTAGGGTAAACTTACAAACAGTTCATTTTCTTTTAGTGACCTTTTGGCACCCTAGTTATGATTGGCTGCACTGAAATGCAGCGACGTGGAAGACTGACCCCATACACTGCAACACTGCAGCGTGGAGCGAGTGACAACAATAGCAGCTCATGTTATGAACTAACTGAAGCAGGAGACAGACACAAAAAAACACAGTGACTGAACCAACAAAATAACATCGGAGACCTAACGAAAACAATAGGCGGAATTGGTTGTGTGAGTGACAGAAAAACGAATAAAAAATAATGAGAAAGAATTGATAAATTATAGGAAAGTAGGAGTCATTCTTGTTTTGTTTTTCTCAACGGCCCTATTCAAAACCCCACCCTTTGAAGCGGAGTTTAGTCACTGTCAGTCCAAATAGTTTAGCAACTGTTGCTATGCATGTCAAGCTTTCCTGGTCAAGCTTTCCCCCTCTAACATGCCTGTTGGACAAGGACGGATTGTGGAGGGACTTAGTGAAGGGCTAATTAGTGGATCAAAAAGTGGATTTGCTTGATGTGAGGGGCCTAAATGTGTTAATGACAGGTCCATCAATGGAATGCTATCGTGATATATCCTATAATTGCAATGTGGGTCAACATTGGGTTGATGGTTAATTGGTAGATGTCGACACCATTGTTCATTGTGTAGAAGAGCGTGACTATTCCGGCACATGGGCAGTTATATAAGCAGTTTGCTCCGACTTGTCAACGAGTTACACGACCTGAAGCTAAGCGGACGTTTGGCAAAAATAAGAGAACATACCGTACAGCTCCCACAGGGAATAAAGGGTAGGGAAGCGTATAGCTATAGATAGCTAGATAGACCTCATGGGGACCTCGGTCAACAAAGTACAGTGGGATTTTAAGTGGGTAACATTCATTCTCTGGTCAGCCATGTCAGCCATTTCCCCGGAGACGCCCCACTGAGCTCCGGGGCTCTTCGCTGGTGCTCCTCTAAAGGCCTCTCGAAGTAGGTCAGCGGCCATTAAGGCATGATGGCCCTTCTCTCTCCCTACCTGTGGCTGTTTGCCCCGGTCCTCCAGCCTTTCAGCGCTCTCCCGCGAGGCCTGCATGTGTGTGCTGTGAAGTCCGTCTCAATGGGGCCGAAGGCGTCCATTGTGGCTGCGGGACGCGAGTTTGAAGGATTTGAAAAGACAGAGTATGGCGGAAGAAGAGCGTTTTATTTTCCCCACCGTTCTTTTTCCTTTTGTTGTTCGCTGCCTCCCTCTGTGATGGGTGGCCAAGCCGTCCAGGTGCATGCCACATATAGGCTATGACCTGGCCTGCATGTTCGAGTCCTGTTCATGACGACCTTTGCTGTCTCCCCTTCTCTCTTTCTCCTTCCTTGACACTCAGTCTGAATTATCATTTCGTTAAACTTCATTAATCAGTCTGAAAGCCCTCCTCCCCACCACAGCAGTTTATGGGTTGGGCGATGATTGGTTCATACCAACCAGAGCCTTAAATAGTGGGAGAGCTGCGATATTGAGGGGTCAGAAACCAGAGCGGAGCAGCCAATCGTCATGGGACTATACAGAGCATCTCTGAGTCCTAAATGCAATTGGGAATACATTGTTTTCAACAAGAACAGGAATATTGCACCTCTCCCGTATAAGGCTCTGATACCAACCATCAGAATATTGGGAAAGCAGACGTTTGCTAACCAAACAAACACAGCCAACGGCTGAACAAAAGCAGTTAAATATGTCGGACGATGATGTTTATAAAACCTGATTCCAGCTTCTTTAAAGATTTAATAGCCAGATTGATACGGTCGCTTTTCACCGCAGTGGGGGGATGGCAATGTTTGTTGTTTGACATTGTTGAGTGGCAGGGCTATTGGCCAATCAACTGCTATAGTCGGATTTTCAACTAATACTGACAGTCCCCCATAGAACAGACAATCTTTCTCTCTCGTTCCAGTCTATCTTCACTCAGTACCAAGGCAGAAAAGCCAAAAACAATATTCTGGAGCTTCAGCAGTATAAAAGAAAAAAATCAAACAGCTGCTCAGCTGCTAGTGTATTGCCTTTATAAACAAACATTCCTGGCACAGAATTTATTTGAATTTGATATTTGAGATGAGATGTAGTTGTGTGTTGTTTCTCAGTTTCTGTTTTGAATTCCTATGTGCGAATAATAAACCCTGAACAAAACAACACTTCTTCTCCAATCCTCCGCCCACCCACTCACACTCAGCATCAATTCAAACATGCCTTTTGGATCCATACTGTACGTTCTGTCTCTCTCTCTCCCTTCCCATCTCTCTCTCTCTCTCTCTCTCTCTCTCTCTCTCCTCTCTCTCTTCTCTCTCTCTCTCTCTCTCTCTCTCTCTCTCTCCTCAGCCCGGGGCGGATGTAACATTTCCCAATTGGGGGGGGGCAGGAGAAAATGGTATGGGTGCGGCTTCATCGCCCGTGGCGCGATGAAGCCGCACCCATACCATTTTCAGTTACAGGACTTTTATTAGGCAAGTATAAGCATCAATAATAACATCAAGTTGCAACAGACACGCAGCATGCATAAAGCTAAAGGTCTGACTCAGAGAGTTTTCTGTCTTCAATGATGAAATGCTGTTGGTTTAGTGGTGCCACAGCTGTAGTTAGTTAGTAGCAGTAGTAGGGTTTCAAATAATTTTAAATATAAACACTTAAAATACCGTGGGTTGTTTTGCATGCCATCATGTTTGGTGGGGCAGTCTGGGCATTTAGGGGGGAATTGCCCCCCCCCCCATGCCCATGCCTAGATCCGCCCCTGCTCTCAGTGCCGGTGACAAGCTCATGTGGAGCAAGAGATGAGGGAACAACGCACTGCAGAGTAGGAATCCATCAGAGAAATGCACAACTGTGTGCGGGGCTGTTTGATATGATACTTCTATGTGGTCTCCATCATCATGTCTGTCTGTGTGTGAGGCAGAGATAGAGGAAGACAGTTGGGGGGGTTTCCAACATACCAGAAGGGTATCGTAGTAGTAGTACAATTCCCAGATGATCTATTTCTCTCCCATGATGTGCTAAACGTTTTATTTTCCCCTGGCGGCTTATACTGTGTAGTGGTAGGCAGCGGGCATTCATGGCGGTATGCTGTAGGAAGACAACCCCATGCATAAAGCATAAGGCCTGAGGGCTAGCTGCTGCAATCTACAAATGGCTTCTGAATCCGAGCAGTTTTCTGTAAAACGTATGGTTTCTACATCAGTGGTGCTCCTCAAGCAGAGTACGTTCTAGGCATAACACATAACATTTTTTTCTCTTACCATCCCTGTAAACTTCTTTGCCTATTTATGTGTTTTTTAAAACTATTTTGAAAAACATGTTTGAATAGTTCAACTAGCGAACCTACATTGACACACATGAGCTTGGACTGGCCATTTTAACTATACAAAAACTATTCAAAGTTTAATGCAAAGGGGGGGGGGGGGGGGGTGCGGGGGGGATGAAAAATTGAACTCCTAGCCTCTTGACTTTTTTTTTAAATAAATTATTTTTTATCGCACAATTTTGCAACCCATTTTTTTCACCCAGTGCCAATTCCTAATGTGATCCTGGGCTCTACACATCCTCTGCCAACCTGAGGAGGCAGTGGACTGGCCTCATGCTTCCTTCAATGCATGAGGAGTCCAAACTGCCTTCTTTTCACCTGACAGGGGGGAGTTTCCCTGGTTGGACGTAGCGCGTGGAAGGAACACGTTATTCCAACCAGTTCCTGTCCCCTCCATCAGGCACCCCGGCTGGCCAGGGGGAGGTAGTTTAGAGTCCAGGATTACAGCATGTTTTTGTGAGGGTATCTACCCTAGGGGACACAGGAAGAACATGCAAACTCCACACAGAAAGGCCCTTTCACCAACCCCGCCTCGGGTATGGGCACTGATGATGCGGAGGAGCAGACACGCCGCCAGCACCCACAGCAGCGCCTCTAGCGGGAATCGAAGCTGTGAGGCGACAGCACTAACCACTGTTCCACCGTGCCCCGTAGCCTCTTGATTTTAATCTCAAAGTGCTGTTTTCATGGCACTTCATAGCATGACAGTGCATGGAGGGCCTCAACAACTACTCTTGCATATGCAGTAGGGCCACTAAATGCCTAGAACTGGCACTGGTTTGTAGCCTGGTGTGCAGGCCAGCATCATAGCAGGGATTTACTGGACATTATTCCCCGCATATGACTTCCCCGCATATATTGGGACTCTACTGAGTGCAGATCTAATTCAGTCCTTTGTTAATTCATTCGTTCATTCATTCATACTGTGAATATTGTGAAAATGAAACCAAATGGACCCGCAAGGGTCCATTTGGTTTCATTTTTACATTCTCAATAGTTAAATCTGGTTAACCAACTTTCCATCATTTAGCCTGGGGACCACCTGGAACCCTCTCAAGGACCACTGGTGGTTCCTGGACCACCTGTTGTAAACCCCTGATTTACAATATATGTTGACCCTAGCCCTAACCAGTAATGACGGAATTAGGTTTAGGTCCATGGCAGCGGTTCTCAGTCTGTAACTGTGTGTACAAATTCGGGTCCATGTGCATATTTATGAGGGTCCTTGAAATGAAATCCTTTGAGAACCACTGTTCTCTTTGTACTATTTTCTTCCAGACAATGTGAATGAAGGACAAAAGGCTTTTGAAAGATGTTATGTCATTCTTTGCTCCACTGGCCTCTGATTTAGCCTCATTTGCTCAACTCAACAAGAGTCAAAGATGCTCACGGGGGGCTCTGCGGTCCAACGGTAAATGATTTGGCTTAACACCAGCAGGTCTCCGATAAGCATTAGAAAAGAGCCTTCTGCCTTCTCTTTGAGGCTGGACTCCCTACACCGGTAGGAGGCTAATTCAAACCAATCCTAAGAGATGTTGACATCTGAACTGTGCAGCTTGTATAACGCTGACAGGATCCAAGCAGAGGCCCAAAGTGCCAAGTGGGTTTGCTCTCTCTCATTATTTCGAACTGAACCGCTTTGACGTTTCTCTTTCGCCCTCCGCCAGTCCTCCCATTAAATTATTGATTTTCAACTGAAGGAAACATTGCTGTCAGTTGGGTCACATATTCAATAATAAATTGCATCCTCCCTTTCCTTCAGTAGTGTATATATATTTTTAAAGATGCCAGCAAGCAGCAAGCTTTTTTTTCCCTTGTCTTTTACCCTTTTCTTTTTACCTTGCTTGCCTTTTTATAATATCTATGTAGAGGCCTGCCTCAATGACATTAGGTGAAATGTCAATGAATCAATATACAGTATACTTAGAACTAGCTGAGACTATCAATTGCCCGTATAGCAATAGACTAATTCTTAGTTAGTCCGACAACTAACATCGTTGCTCCGGATATTTGCGGACAGTCAGCTCAAGTAAAGCGTGGTTGGTTAAAACTTACCTGTGGCTTACAACCAGGTGTTTGTGTAATGAAGTGTCAATGCTAAAAGTCCCGCTTGCACCGTCCCAAACAATATACAGAAATGCGTTACAGCGCATCTATGTCATTGTTCCTGCATGTGTGTGAAGCCGCTGTATTATTTAGTAACATGCTACATACAGTAGGCTACAGCACTGCCAATGACAACCCTTTTTTCAACTGCTCCAACTGTATTTATTATTTAACTTTCATTTCGCAATGGAACAGTCACGGGGGCTCGGGGTTGAAATGTGGAGCCGTGCATCACACGTTATGTCATAGACCAGTGGTTTTCAACCAGTGGTCCGGGGACCACCTGTGGTCCTTGAGAAAATTGGTCCCTATGCAGGCTAAATGATGGAAAGTTGGTTAACCAGATATAACTCTTTGAGAGCGTAAAAATTAAACCAATGGACCCTTGCGGGTCCATTTGGTTTCATTTTTACACTCTCAGAGTTCTTAGTTCTGAACAAGCCAAGTCTAGACAACTAGAGAATGTAGAAGATTAATGATCATTTTGATCTGTATGTTTGACTGTTTTGTTCCCCAAATCCAGCCTGGAATTGTGGACAAGAACAAAATCATTTTTTAGTTTTGTGGTCTGTAGGGCTAAAATGTCATCAAATGATGGTCCGTGGCTCAAATTCTGAATCTGAATAAATAGTGGACCCTGGTATGAAAAAGATTCAAAACCACTGTCATAGACCAGCCAGCAGGTTCCTGCTTTAGCTCCCAAAGGAGAGGTTAGGTGTTTGTCGCAGGGCCTGAACTATAGTGACAACAACAGATCTACATGCTATTCACACTGGGAAACTTACAGAACGGCTATAGGTAGGAGAAGAATATTGGATTTTTTTTTTATTTATTTTTTTTCGTGAAGAAAGACATCCTTATACAAACCTACAGCGGACACCGGTGTGTTGCATTACTGTAACTGGACGTAGACAAAATAACACCCATGTGAAGGACCCCACAAGTAACCTCAGGCCCCTTAGTTTTGTACTTAGACACAGACACAGGGACGCAGGGAAGGGCCCAGGCACACACACGAAGCTATTGAAGGAAGTTGTTGTATCACTTAAAAAGTAGTAGAGGAAAAAAATTAGCAACCGTTTTGGTCATCAGAAATTCATCAGGCATGAAGAAGCACACATACCGCAAACAGCCCGGTATAAGTTCAACTCTTAGATCAGGCCAATCGGGTTGATTGAAAAAAAAAAACATATTTTTAACGATTTGTGTCCAAAATGTACAAACAAGCGTTAAGTGTTAAAGTCCAGAGCTTCACTGGGGGCTTGGTTGTGACCCGTAAGAATGGCTCTGTGACCCACAAATGTGTTTTTAAGTGGCTGATATCACAAGCGTTTCACGAGACGTTTGACTGAGATCCGCATTGAAGACAGTTTCCGTGTGTGGCTTCTGGCTTTCACATAATTAGCTGTACTTCTTTTTTCTCCTCAGTGAAAAGTGTTAAAAAGCGATGGGCACATTTCCACACAACAGTGATGTCTTCAGGGATGAGAAACATTTGATTCAATTAACAACAACAAGAATACACGCTCCGCCACAGCAGAATGAACAAATAGAAAATCCATCTTTATGCTCAGGGCGCTGCAGTGCACACACGCATGCGCGCACACACACGTGCAGGCAAGCATGCGCGCACGCACACATGCCCAGACGCCCACACCGAAGTAATTATAGATTGAATTATAGATAGACATTGCTAACTACCTCATGTGTTATCCCCATGCACCACTTCTACTGTATTGGTTTGTCGCTTACAATATGTATACACTGTAAACTGTGGTTCTGTATTTGTGTAAATGTAAGGGCAACATTTGTGGGCTTTCTGCCGTGTGTGTGTGTGTGTGTGTGTGTGTGTGTGTGTGTGTGTGTGTGTGTGTGCGTGTGGGTGTGGGTGTGTGTGTCGAGTGTGTGTGGTGAAATATTTATTTTCGTGTCGTGCCACTTTGGCCCATCCCTTCTGGGATTATATGACACATATAAATTAAAAAAACAACTGACACTACAGTGCTTCCTGTTCATCCTGCATTATTAAATACGTGAATACATATTTCATTCTTCATTCTGAGATCGTAAACATAACCAATTAATTCTACAACAAGTCGCTTTGAGGAACTAATCTGATTGGTCAAACAGGTCACATGCCAAAGCACGGTAACGCATAATCAATACAAAGATTTCAGCAGGTGTTTTTCTCTGAGAGAGCAGCAGACTGGGTGGCTAGTGGCTTGCCAGTTTCTTGGGACTATAGCCATGATTTTTCAGTGGTTCTCTTGTCTCGTCTTAAGGGTAACTGTTGTAGAATTGCAATGTTGCACTTGAGTGCTCTAATGTCATTTCATCTACTTCTGCGATACCGTTGCAGGGGAGGATTATCCAACAGGCGGGTTGGACCCAGGCCCAGGGGCCCCTTGAGCTCGGGAGCCCCTGAGGTTTAGTGTACATGTGATCACTAAGAGGCTCAAGGCCCCCCCCCCCCCCCCCCCCCCCCCCCCAAAAAAAAAAAAAAAAAACAGTGAATAACAGTGGCACTCATGGTCCTTTTTATTTACATTATTTACAACAGTCCTAAACCATCATGATATGGTACATTACTGCAAGTGTGGTTGCATTTATTTGGCTTAGTTATTTTAGCTGTTTATTATTTTTAAGCAATCCCTTGCTGCAAATCCTGCTGAAATTAGGTGAATATCATATTGCACTCCTATATGTCGTAATTGATATGCGTGTGTGCAGACACTGTGCCCCACGTGGGGAAGAAAAATCCTCCAGTGTAGGGGGGGGCCAAGGGGACCATAATTTCTAGATCCGTCTATGTACCTTTGGAACTCACTTTGCAGGCAGGCTACAGGTGAACGCTCTGCCTTATAGTGTGCTCAGTGTGTGTGATCTTCTTTTCCTCAGAGATGTATCCGCCAACAGGACTGATCGCCCAGCGGATCAACGTGTACAGAGGGGTGGGAAGTTACAGAGCTGCTGCCGCTGCCCAGGGGGAAGCCATGGGACCAGAGGACAAGGTATAACGTCAGTGCTGTGCAAACACATCATGCCTCTATGGACCATATCCACACGGTTGCCATCTTGCCAGCAAGGTGCAAGTCCTATATCTAATGGTATTATCTCATTCTGAACCGAAAAAATAATAAATAATAAAAGATTTGCGCCACCTTCACCTTCACCTTCACCATTTTCCAAAAATATCAGACCTACAAGCTCATAGCTTGGAGGTCTGATATTTTTCAGTAACTAAAGTTAATGCTAAGTGATGCTAATAATGCTAACCAATGCTAAGTAATGCTAATGCTAAGTATTGTTAATAATGCTAAGTGATGCAACTGCTAAGCATTGTCATTAATGCTAACAATGCTATGTAATGCTAATAATGCTAAGTAAGTAAGGCTTGCAATGCTAAGTACTGTTAATGCTTTAGTAAATAATGCTAATAATGCTAAGTAATGCTAATAATGCTAATAACGCTTAGAACACCAAAAGGTGTTCCTACTAAATATGCGTTAAATAATGCCAAACCTGTACCAACATTGCCGCTGTACGGAAAGCTTGAATAAATCCTCTTTCCATCTCCTATCACAGGGGTCGGCAACCCAAGATGTTGAAAGAGCCATTTTCGACCTAAAATTAATTTCAAAATCTGTCTGGAGCCGCATTTTATGATTTTTTTTCCTGAGAGTGTGCAAATGTGAAACAAATGGACCCTGGCGGGTCCATTTGGTTCCATTTGCACACTCTCAGAAAAAAGGTCCTCAAAGAAAAATCATTAACATGGTGAAACACAACCTTTCTTCAGAAATGGAGTTTCTAAAAAAAATAAAAATAAAGGAGTTTTACAGAACTCCATTTCTAGTCCACACAACATCTCTAACATATATTAATGGCATAGTAAACTGAGTAAACCTTTGAAAATGGGTGGTTCAGATTGAAAGCTCTACCTCTGATAACTGCTGGGCTTTTTTTGACATGGCCAAGTGCTACATAGCTGGCAACTGTCAGACAGCGCAACACGTTTTGGGTGACTGAAATGTTTATATTATTTTGGTGTGGATCACGCCAGTGTGTGTATGTAATAATGCTACAGCCAGGGAGCCACTAGGGCTGTGTTCTAGAGCCGCATGCGGCTCCTGAGCCGCGGGTTGCTGACCCCTGTCCTATCTAGACATGTTATGAACTCCTTCTTGTCAATAAATTCCTTGCATATGATTTTATTTTAAGTGCTGGGGTTTGGAATTGCTTGTTGACTATCACTCAACAGACCATGCGTACTACCACCTGTTGTGAATTTGCACATAATGCTCGTTATAAGGCAGCAGGAGGTTGCTTTACTAATAACGAGCAATTCCTGACTCTGACACTCTGAATATTAATCAAATGCAGGGCATTTCTTGACAGGAGGTAGCTCACAGCATGTCTACGGTGGATTTTTATGAAACAAACACAGCTACAATTTGAGTAGGTTTGATGTTATTTAATACAATTTGATAGGACTCTTCTGTTTGGATGAATGGGCTGTCTATGAGAAGTTGAACCTTGTTAGCTTACTTTGTGAGCCAGATTGTTGCGGCCTGAATATTGTCAATAATAGTAATACCATACAACATTTCAAGTTCTGGAAATATGTCAAAGCTTGTAGCACCGATTGAGGCTCATAACGGTGCGTCCTGATGGTGCGTGCATGCATGGTTCCTATTTGTGGATAGTGTCAGGTGCCTGCGTCACTGTTGCATTTGACAACGTAGGTTGCATACGGGCCGAGCAGGCATTTTGGAGTGCAGGAAAAAGTTGTATGTTTCTCTGAGACAGATTGTCACGAGGAAATAGCATTTTATTTTTATATGGACGGAACCATTTCCCATATGTGTTATAGCGTCTGGATTTGGAACAGGTATAAGCCTATATGGCTATAGGATCTTTCCAGTGAGCTTTGTTGACACACTAGTTATAGCCACTTAATATGCTATATTATAATTGGCCTGTAACAAATGAGAAATAATCTCCCCATATAACCCCCCGCCCATCCACTGCTGTGCTATGTCGCATCATTTGGTGCGACGCCCACCCAGAAATGGTTGACATCCCACTACTACGGCCACTGCGGATTTATTTATTCCAGGCTTTCCCTTTATCGCGCTGGAGGTACGAAAATGAAAGCCCTGGGTGCATGTCGAGGCTACAGGATGCGTGACGACGCGACGGTGGCACTGTGCCCATTACACAACACCAGGGTTGGGTAACATCACAGGATCACTGCACTGCAACGTCGCTAGCATCCCCACATCGATAATAGATGAGCGGGCTTGTCAGAGAGAGAGAGAGAGAGAGAGAGAGAGAGAGAGAGGGGGAGGGAGAGAGAGAGGGAGGGAGAGAGAGAGAGAGAGAGAGAGAGAGAGAGGGAGGGGGAGGGGGAGGGGGAGGGAGGGAGAGAGAGAGGAGAGAGAGAGAGAGAGAGAGAGAGAGAGAGGGAGGGGGAGGGGGCGGGGGAGAGAGAGAGAGGGGCGGATGTAACATTTCCCAATGGGGGGGGGGGGGGGGGCAGTAGAAAATGGTATGGGGGCGGCTTCATCGCCCGTGTCGCTTTGCGGGCGATGAAGCCGCACCCATACCATTTTCAGTTACAGGAGTTTTATTAGGCAAGTATAAGCATCAGTAATAATCAGCAGTTGTTGTTGAAGTTGCAACAGACACGCAGCATGCATAAAGCTAAAGGTCTGACTCAGAGAGTTTACTGTTTTCAATGATGAAATGCTGTTGGTTTAGTGGTGACACAGCTGTAGTTAGTTAGTAGCAGTAGTTGCGTTGCAAATCATTTTTAATATAAGCACTTTCATTTGAAATATCGTGGGTTGTTTTGCATGCCATCATGTTTTGTGGGGCAGTCAGGGCACTTAGGACATGCCCATGCCTAGAGAGAGAGAGAGAGAGAGAGAGAGAGAGAGAGAGAGAGAGAGAGAGAGAGAGAGAGAGAGAGAGAGAGAGAGAGAGAGAGAGAGAGAGAGATGCCATATTCAGGGAAACCCCTTTGGAAGCAAACTCTTTTTCAAGGATGCCTGATCATGGCATATAAAACACTAGAAAGTCACTAGCAGTGCGTTCTACTGTTCCCTAAATGTCTCTATGGAGACCAATCGAACCAGACAGTCCTGACATTTCTTCCATTTGTGTGGAGTATACCAAATGAAAGCAGTCTTTGCTCGTTCACTATGTTCTTTTCTTATCTGGACTGGCGCTATAATTATGTATGTGCGTCTGTGAGCGCGAACGTGTTGAATGCCCAGTAAGCTTTGGTTCTACGAGCGAGGATAGATGCAAAGCAAGCTTTAATACCACACAAGGCCTTATGAATAAATAAAATACGATGTCGCTCGATACCAAACGGCGACCTCTCTCTCGGCCAATTCTCCTCTTATTACCGAATCATAAATTATACATTGAAATTGAAATCATTATGTAGAAACAAGGCTGCACAAGATATACTTGTGGGCATTGTTATTGCAATGCACACATATATATGCGAGAGTGACAGTCCAAAGGATGCCATTTAGCAGACACAAATTGGGGTAGAATGATGATAATGGCTTCTGGGTAACTGCCGCGAACATTGTGCGATCGCAATGCTAATGTTGAGCCAACCAAAACGGCCTCATTTGAAATATTACCGCGTTACATTGTTTCCCAAATGGGGCTGTCGAAGTTTACATTATGCATATTATTGTATAATATATATCGACTCGACTATAGCAGCTATTTGCAAGGCATATCGCATTAATAGGCTAACGCTGAAATTCGAAGACTTCTTGGTTGGAAACAATTATGCGTTTTTACATAAGGATACATGGCACACGTTCCAGAAAGCACAAAGTAAGCAGGTATTAGTTCCAGCTGTTGCGGCTCTCATCCTCATCGCATTATTTACTTCTCTGAATGCAGACAATAGGAATGTAAATCCTATTCCACTGTCGCTCTCGTTCCCCGTCACCTTCGGTTAAATCGCTGACACAGACCAATCGACACCAGGGCTGAGTTTAAGTGGGACATCCCATTAAAACAGGAAGGACGGCAGCAGTTAAATTGTTCACCCGGGGTATAAAAAAAAGAGAAAGCTCTCTCTTTATGGCACTATGTCGGCGGCAGCTTCATTAGCGCAGCAAATTGATAGAGGTCAGCTGTAAAACCTGTTGGAGCAATGCCTGGGGTTTTTATCATATCGGATACTGTAAAATGCTCTGCGACTTCTTCACGTCTGGCTGCATGTTGGCATCAACACGGTGTCACGCTTGCTTTGCTGATGGAATGAACCAAAACAATTCACCCGATGTTTTACACCTGAAAACAGGCCATTTGGGTAAAAGCAAGCAAACATTTTGTGCCTAATAAGACACACCACTCGACATCTCATACCTGTTATTATCATAGTGAAAGCAGGCTGTCTACAAACTTACGATATGTCACAATGTGACAATTTGTGAGCGTATGCAGGCGGGTCTGCTATAAATGTAACATTTGGCCTATATTGCCAAAAATAACGATATGTTCAAAATAGAGACACCATGCTGAGGGTGTTTATATGAATTATTTTAAACTTGTATGTTGAAACCGCAAAACAGCCAACAGCCAAAAGTACAAATATAGTTGTTTAGTTATATTTTATTAAAGTTATAGTAAGTGATTTCTCTTCAAATATTGCTATTTTTTCTTCTTTTTTTGGCTAATCTTTCCTACTATAGAGTGTGGTGACCATATAAGCAGTTCTGTTCCCAGTGAGCCCCTGGGGTCAATAAACCCTAGTTTCAGTTTAGGCTTTGGGAGAAAAGCCTTTTGTCCAATCAGGATGAGAGGGGGCCTTCCTCCAATCAGGATCGAGTGGGGGTGGGCCTTGGTGTATGTGTTGTTGGCACATTGTAGCCTACTTCCCTTCACTGTAGAGTGTGTGCATGTGCACATCATGCTACCGGGGGGGGGACCGGAGGGTTTTTCAAAACACCTAAATCACTGTGATGTGTATTGCCTTTGTGTTCAACAGTCTTCAGTGCTGGACTTCGGTAAGATCATCATCTACACCAGCAACCTGCGCATCGTCCGAGCGCCGCACCGGAGGCCGGCGGAGGCTGGCAGACACCACTCTGTGGTGGTGACCCCCGAGACCCCCGGGGTGGAGGTCTGTCATCCCCAGGCCAGGGAGAGGAGCAGCAGGAGGAAGGGGAAGACCCTCAGTGCCCACGGGCCTGGTGACATGCAGGACAAGGTACGATGTGTGTGTTTGAGCGTGTGTATGACATTCAGACTTGTTGCTACTGCTTCTGTCAGTGTTGAATTCCTCCGCTCGTAATCAGTGTTGCCAACTGCCAAAATCCAAAATTGACTAGTGTAACTACAATGCGCTAGATCAGTGGTTTTCAACCTTTTTCATCCCAGGGACCACCATTTATTCAGAATTTGAGCCACGGAC
Organism: Benthosema pterotum; assembly: GCA_039105355.1. NCBI lineage: Eukaryota > Metazoa > Chordata > Actinopteri > Myctophiformes > Myctophidae > Benthosema > Benthosema pterotum. Next base: position 10,677,682 of record CM076975.1, on the reverse strand, counting down.
CACCATTTGACAACATTTTAGCTCCACAGACGCTTAAAAGTAAAGATTTATTTTGCTTTTTGACCACAATACCAGGCTGTATTTGGGAAACCAAACAGCCCAACATACAGATCAAAATGACCATTAATCTTCTACATTCTCTAGTTGTGTAGACTTGGGCTAATTGACATGATGAACATTTTCTCTTGAGAGTGTAAAAATGAAACCAAATGGACCCGCAAGGGTCCATTTGGTTTCATTTTTACGTTCTCAAGAGTTACATCTGGTTAAACAACTTAGCTGGGGACCCCCTGGAACCTTCTCAGGGACCACTGGTGGTCCCCGGACCACCTGTTGAAAACCCCTGCGCTAGATGATAGATCAAAATGACCATTAATATTCTACCTTCTCTAGATGTGTAGACTTGGGCTAATTCACATGATGAATATTTCAACTCTTGAGAGTGTAAAAATGAAACCATCTCAACCATCTCAGAGTTACAGGTACATCTGGTTAACCAACTGTCAATTATTTAGCCTGGGGACCACTGGTTGAAAACCACTGTCATAGGGGGGGAGATTGGTGAAAAATGAGGGGTTTTATCTCTGGCGCCTGTCAATCAATTTCGGCCCAACTCACCAGCCAAAAAGCATTACATTTTTCACCAGGAGCTTTTAACTAATTTTGGCACTAGGGAGGGTCTTAAAAAAAGCTAAATATAGCGTCAAACGCGCCAATTTGGCTATACACTGCTCGTAATGTCCCTGAAAAACAAACCAAAAAATGTAAACTTTGTATACTGTAAACTGCTTTTGCAAGACAGGAAGCTATTATTAACATGTTTTCTCTTGTGACATGGAGTCAATTTCCTGTGAAGTGTAAAGAACTATGTCAATCATTTAGAACAAATGTTAATCATCATGTCATCTACATTGCAGCTTTTTGCCATTACAATAATAGATTGTTGTTTTCTTGTGATGCACTCCATCTACATTGCTAACCATAACAAAGTTGTTTGACAGCTACAGTTGTGTCTTCAGTCAGAAATTGTCAGTGGATCCAACTAACACAGGTACACTGTATGATGCCTGAGTTATACTTAGTTTTTGCGTGGGTGTCGCCCACCGAGAATAGCCGATAGACAAGCTCACTTCACTCGCTTGTTTTTTTTTTTTCGCCCACAGAGCATGAATAAGCCTGGCATCTAACATTTCTAGCACAAGTAGCAGATTACTTTTTTGTATAGCAAATAGAATCATTATTTAAAGACAGGCTGATTTCTTCCTAAATAATAACGATTGGATAGTGTTGTTAAATCCTGTTATGGTATCAAGCTGTGTTATTTGGGCGCCACACAAATAACGGCTCATTAAAGTAAGGGCTTTGATCCTGCCCACTTGGCAGTGTGACCAACGTGCACAGTGCACTTCTCTAACTATTCCGGCTGATTCCCTCGCCGAACGGAAACTTTTTTTTTAAAACACTATCTCTGTCCAATTAGGATGAACTGCTTCATAACAGCAATGCTGAGGTAACTATAACACAGAAGAGAAGAGAATCTATTTTACAATTCTATAGATTATGGATATGAAGGCTAAGTATTTTTTGGTTTGTTGAGGTGCATCATGATGCCATTCAATGTTAAGATTAAATGGACATTTCACTATTTTTGTGAAAAAATAAGTGTTAACAACATTTAGAATACTTTTCTGGGGGTCTTTATGTATGTAATATGTGGTTTTACGTATTAGGTTTTAGCAGTGAGTCCTGTGTCTCTGATGTCATCAGAGATATAGGGAGTGACAAGCTGCCACTTAGTCCCCCCATCCCAGAAGTGGGAGGAGGCACGAGGAGGGTGGGACTTCCGGCTACATAGAAAACTATAGGAGGGGGGCGGGACTTCCGTTGACAAGGGGCGGGACCTCTGGTTACGTAAGCCTGTTACGTAGTTTGATGACTAAGTGACAGCTTGCCACTCCCTATATCTCTGCCATCGACACTACTTCCTGGACTACATTTCCCACAATTCTATGGTGCACTCCACCTCCCTGTGGATAGAGAGCAGGGTTGTCTTAGAGACAACAAGTAGTCCAGGAAGTATTGTACTCACTGCTAACCTCTAAAATATCTAAATGTCTTACTTGCCAGAGCCCCAATATGAACCGGACATGTTGAGTACACCAAGGTTTATATTATAAATGTTGAGCATAGATCCCAGGCCCTGCACGTTGAACCAGTTTACATAATTTGCATCATAGCGGTAACAACCTATAAAGGAAAACAATTCATTGTGGTTTATGTAGCATGTGATATGTCTAACTAGGGAGGTTTCATGATATCATGATGTTGAATCCATTCCAAGCATTCATTTTGCAAAAAAAAAGCAAACACATTAGGCAGAAAACGGCCGTAGCACTTGCTCATTTTTGATGGCTGCTATTTTGGCCTAAAGAGTGTTTCGTGAGCAAAACTAATGTGCTTGGAATTCATTCAGCATCATGAACACCCCCTAGTTAGACACACCGCATTCTATATAAATATGGTGTGGTCACATGTTATGCCAATTCTGAAAATTCTTCAACATGTGCAAGTTTGCACCCAGCAGTTCTACATGCTCGACATTTCTAACATAAAACCTGTATATTCAACATGGCAGGGTTCACATTCTGGCACCTGGACTAAAAGAAGTTTGCTGCTTAAAATGCAACAAGTTATAACCATATTTTGTGTGGTAGACTAGAACCCGCTATTGGCCAAACTTTGAGAAGCAACGGATCTCAGCGCATTTTAAATGGCTAAATCAGACCATACTACTCATATTCAAACAGACCGATTTGTGGGATGCAGATATCCTTTTATACATTTTTCATGACCTCAAAATAAATGCAATGCTGCCCATGAAGAAATGAAAGATACATCGAAGAAATCAACCTATGTTGTTAGCTTGTTTTTCACTTAGTAGTTTGAGTCCCTGGGAGAAATTTCTCTTTTGGGTCATTGGATACAAAGGTTTGAGAACAACTGATCTAGAGCATGGGTTTTCAACAGGTGGTCCGGGGATCACCAGTGGTCCCTGACAGGGTTTCAGGTGGTCCCCAGGCCAATTGATGGAAAGTTGGTTAACCAGATGTAACTCTTTGAGAGTGTAAACGTGAAACCAAATGGACCCTTGCGGGTCCATTTGGTTTCACGTTTACACTCTCAAGAGTTAAAATATTCATCATATGAATTAGCCCAAGTAGAGAATGTAGAAGATTAATGGTCATTTTGATCTGTTTATGTGTGACTGGCTTGTTTCCCCCAAAATCCATCCTGAATTGTGGACAAAGGCAAAAGAAATCTTTAGTTTTGGGTCTGTCCGTGGGGCTAAAATGTCATCAAATGGTGATCTGTGGCTGAAATTCTGAATAAGTAGTGGGCCTTGATGAAAAAGGTTGAAAACCCCTGATCTAGAGGGCTTAAGTAGTTCAATCGTACTGCACTATACACTGAATATCAATCCTTTAATTTATACTTGGTAAAGGTGTGTCCTATTATAAGCCTCTATCTATCCCACACAGCCGAGACCACCCAGCCGCTCTCTGTTTCATATTCCCCAGCGCTCTGCTGTCTCCTCATTCGTACTCCTCTTTCATCACTGAAAGCCGGCCTGATTGTGCTACAGTAGTGTTACCCCGGCTGTGAACAGATGACGAGGAATGTGTGCGCTCGGCTTTCTCTTTTACAACCGTGCCAGGATACTCGACTACTATGCTGTATTTTAATATAGACACACAGTCTCACACTGCTCTGTACTGCTGCTTTATAATGGTATTAGTAAAAAGAAAAAAAAAAAAAAAAAAAAAAAACAATTAGTCAAAATATAGTCAACTTTTTATCCATAAATCAATATAGCTATATTTTTTCGCCTTTTTCCCCTTTGAGTCGCTTCTACTTTGATGCTGCATCTGTTTCCCTGCAAACAGACACTTGGCTTTGCCCGCCAGACGGTCCAGAACTTTATTGTTGCTTTGTCATGAGACGTCAAATAATTGACGTCAGTCCCGTGACAAGGTGGTGCTAGTGTGTGTAGGGGAGGGGGTTTTGGGGGGTGAGGCGGCGCTTTAGCCAATCACAGGGCAGCAGTCGAGCCAACAGGGTGGAGGTGAGGTGGAGTTTGTACACACTAAAGTTGCCTATAATACCTTTAAGTCCTTTCCTTGTTTTAGTATTTTACCGTCCACTCCAAACCCCAGCAGGGGCGGATCTAGGCATGGGCATGCAGGGGGGCAATGACCCCCTGAATGCCCTGCCTGCCCCACCAAACACAATGGCATGCAAAAAGAAAATGTTATGGGATGCGGCTTCATTGCCCATGGCGCGAAGCGACACGGGCGATGAAGTGAAAAATGAAGCTAAGTGAAAAATGAAGCCCCCACCAATTGGGAAATGTTACATCGGCGCCTGAACCCCAGTGCATTTTTCATCGTGCCTTTACTTTCCCACCAATATATTGGCCATATTCAGACTGCAGCCATCTTGCAATCAGAGTCTGATCGATTGAAAGTAAGTCTGCTTACTTTCAATAAAGCAACTTCCTGCTGCGTCCTGCATTATGTGCAAATTCAAAACAGGCAACACGCATGGGGCTGTTGAGCGATATCTAGTGCTTCCAAACTGCAACAAAATAATCACCTGCAAGGACAGAAAGTAGCTTATAACATGTCTGCAGTGGATTTACTGTATATGAAACAAAAACTTCAGAGCTAGAAAGAGGAAAACAAAAGCCTTTGGTACACCTGCATTGTGTAAGACCAATCCGATAGTACTTTTGTGTTTGGATGAATGGGGTGCAATGGGAGGTTGGCAGCTTGTTAGGGCCTTGCCATTAACTTACATTGTAAGCAAGGTCCATAGCATTACATTCCCAGGCAGCATTTTTGCGCTTTGGAGGTTCCATTTTGTGCTACTTCTTCTTCCTTTTCTCTCTCTAACCTCCCGTCCAGCATCTGTGCAGAGTGGAGGAAACAGATGCCAGAGGATAGTAACGCTGGTGGATGTGTGCCGGTGGGCGACGTCTACAAGCGAGATGGAGTTAATTACTTCCTTCTGGCACGCGGCTGCAGCTTGCCACACTGACTCGCTACACACATCACCCATATATGGTGGCTGTGAATCAACACCGTGTCTCGCCATGTCACAGTGGGACACAAAAGTCTATAAGCTCATGATACAGATCGGGCCTCACACCTCACACCGCCTGTATTGGGGGCTTTGTGGGAGAATCAGGGCCGGATCTAGGCATGGGCATGGGGGGGGGGGGGGGGGGGGGGCAATGCTCCCCAGACTGCCCCAGCAAACATGATGGCATGCAAAACAACCCACATTTCAAATTAAAGTGCTTTTATTTAAAATGATTTAATGACTAACTACAAATGTGGCACCACTAAACCAACAGCATTTCATCATTGAAAACAGAAAACTCTGAGTCAGACCTTATAGCTTTATGCATGCTGTGTGTCTGTTGCAACTTCAACAACAACTGATGCCATTGCTGATGCTTACTTGCCTGAAACCTTGCCTGAAACATTTAAATGAAAATGGTATGCCATTTTTGCCTGGCCCCCCAATTGGGAAATGTTACATCCGGGCCTGATCTCAAATATATGGTTGCTGAGGTTCAGAAACCTCTCGTCTCTGTAACTGTGTCGTAAATCAACACCATGCCTCGCCATGTCACAGTGTGACACAAAAGTCTATAAGCTCACGACAGAGATCACACCTCACACTGCCTGTATTGGGAGCTTTGTCAGAGAATACCTTCTGTATCCGGCTGGCTGGCTCCCTCCTGGTGGTGCTATAAAAAGCTGAAGTGAAAAATACAGGTCACAGGTTTGTCCCTGTCCTGTACGCCGGTCTGCACGCAAACCTTCATGCAGATTGGTGATTTAAAAGGTATAAATGTGAAAAGCTGCCTCATTGTGGCACTATGTCACACCGTTCTGGACCATTTGGGGCAGAGGTTCATCGTTTGCGTCCAGAGAGGTTCAGCATCGACTGGATCAAAGGTGCTGTTAACAGAAAGAAAGAGAGAGTGCAAAACATACTCTTCACCATGCCTTTGACCTGGTGGAGAAAACATCATCACTTTGGCCTGGTGGAGACAACAAAAGACTGAAATGTAAACCACATTTGTTGCATATTCGATAAACTTTCACTTTTTTAGGTTTATACAAAAAGGGGCATATCTTTCTCCTTCCTTCTCCTCTTTTTTTTAATTTTCAGCCCACAATTTGGCAACCCATTTTTCACCCGGTGCCAATTCCTAATGTGATCCTGGGCTCTACACATCCTCTGCCAACCTGGGAAGGCAGCAAACTTGGCTCATGCTTCCTTCAGTGCATGAGGAGTCAAAGCTGCCTTCTTTTCACTTGACAGGTGCGGAGTTTCCCTGGTTGGACATAGTGCGTGGAAGAAACATGTTTCTCAAACAAGTTCCTGTCCCCTCCATCAGGCGCCCCGGCTGGCCAGGTGGAGGCAGTTTAGAGCCCAGGATTACTGCATGTTTTTGTGAGGGCACCAACCCTAGGGGACATGCAAACTCCACACAGAAAGGCCCTTTTCACCAACCCAACTGATGATGCAGAGGAGGAGACACAACGCCAGCAGCACCCACAGCGGGAATCGAACCTAGGACCTTCTAGCTGTGAGGCGACAGCACTAACCACTGTGCCACCATGCCCCCCCAACCTCTCTTCTTTCACCCGTCCCCTACATCCTTCTGTCTCCATCCCACACATGTCTACAGCTCGCATGTTTCTCTTCCCGTTCCAACTCATTGTTGTTCCTTGTGTCCCCCTGCAGGAGGTGGTGGTGAGCTGCTGCCAGCATTGCGGGGGCTCCGGCTGGGGCGCCCCCTGCTCCCTGTGCCACGGCAGCAAGCTGTCCATGCTGGCCAACCGCTTCAACGAGTCCATCAGCTGCCTGCGTTGCCAGGCCTGCTACCCGCACGGCCTGGAGAGGTGCCAGGCCTGCTCCTCCTCCCCGGAAAATAAGCGTAACGGGCAGTTCCCTGTGACCCTGTTAGACGATGGGGAGAGAGGGGAGAGAGAGAGAGAGACTGCATCAACTTTTCTGCTGGTTCGGCAGAACGAGAGTCTTATTTCACAGTAAAAAAAAAAGAGAAGAAGTGCCTGTTTGTGGGCCCGTTTCAGTGGTCCACGAGGGGAGCTTAAAGCTCCCTGCTGCGGCAGTGAGCACAGCTTACGATAACGCAAAAAACATGACCGCCATTTTGCCGTCGTGTATTATCTTTTTTCAGATAACCCAGGGAGCGGATGTGGTGATGGAGGTGGAGGTGGTGGTGATGGAGGGTGGGCAGATAACAGAGTTATCATTTTAATTACAAACCTTTTAGCATTTTATTTAGGAAAAAAATGTTAGCTTTTAGTTAGAGGTGTCCGCTGAGCTGCTCTGTTTTGTAAACCTTTCAATTCCCCCCCTGTGTCGGGTCTGCAGTGGTAATTCATGCTTTTATTTCCTGAAAGCTTAATCATGTGGAATCGAAGGAGGCTTAATCACGACGGCAAAAAGCAGAAAGAAATAATGGGGAATGGAGAGGAGAGGAGGAAAGTGGACTGGGGAGAATTTACAGAGAGGAAAAGAGAGGGTGACGTTAAAAGTACACTAGGTACATTTTTCATTAAAATAAATCTTAAATTTCAAATCCATTATGACTGGCATTTTCGTCGCATGAGCCATTCCCTGAATTCCAGCCTTCAAAGCCTATTCTAAATATGTTTTCTATGGAAAAGCGATGGGAGTACTGTTTCCCAGGAAAAATTACATCATCGCACACATCTGATTGGTCTTTGATTACATGGTCCATTTAGCCTGGCTCCAGCCCTGAATCGCAACCTTAAAAGGATCACTGGCTAATAAGACACATATACCATAAATCACTATACTTGCAGATAAAAACACCTTCCATACTTTATTTCTCTCTTCAATAATCTTTCACTCTTTAGGAGGCATGTTCATCCATCCATCCATCCATCCATATATTCAATAGAGCTAGACCACACATGTACATGTGACATCATCTGCGCCAGTTGCAGTTCCTGTTGAGTGAAATATTCTCTATTTATGAAAGAAATAAGATGCCATTGATGTTTATTTTAGTTATATAGGGGAAGTATAATGTTTTAAGCAATGTTTATCTTATTAGTCAGGGATCCTTTTTAAAAACTCTACCTTATTTTTTTTTTTTTTTACCCCTGTGACCCAAGGACTGCATGGTGTCCCTCCCCCCGCCAGTGTTGTTAGTATTACAGCAGCTGATAGGACAACAGCCCTACTCAACAGTGTCACCTCCTCCAGTGCTTCTTTAAAGAAGTGTCAGGTTTTGTAATATGTATCCGACACACTTTACTGTTTTTGTTATGCTTATCGGCTGTGTTTTTTGGTTAACAACCAAGCTGGCACCTTAGCCACATTAATGACAACAATATGTTGTCTGCTTTCCCAATATTCTTATGGGTTGTTATGAACCAATCACCACGAAGACTGCTGATTTGATAACGCCCATCCCGGTATTGAATTTATATAGAGTGGCAGAAGGAAACAAATCAACAGTTTGAGCAACAGACAGCTGTTCAACTCAGGAGGGAAAAAAAAGAAAATGTTATTGTGACTGATTTGCAGTTGATCTTGTCGGGTCTACAAGGCCATAGTCTTATTACTACACACAGGTTTGCAGAAAATGAATAAACTGATAATATGCTCAACATTCAGTGTGGCTGCTTTTGTTGATGATTGGTAAATCGGTTGTGTGGTCGATAATACCGTATGTCTGTATGTTTAAATCCTGTACAGGATTAATGTGATTAATCTGATTGATCTCATTCTAACCATTCAACAGCCCTAATCTATAGTCATATTTTTGTCTAGATTTGCTTGCATTTATTTTTTAATAATTTGAAAATAGCCGATCTGCAAGTTCACATGGTGACATGTGATCTTGCAGGTTGGATATTATTTTACGATCAGTAGTTGATTGAAAGTGGTTGCTCTTGCTAGGTTAAGTGCTTAGATGGGTGCATGGGACGCAATGCTTTTGAAATTCAAGTACTCCCTGCTCCCGAAAAGAAACGTTGAGAACCACTGCTTTAAGCGTTGCACCAAATGAGAATAATGTGTATTTAGCTTTTGTGATGAGTGTTGGTAGGCCTACCGGCTGATCCCAGGGCTCCATTTCAATCTCACCACTTGGCAAAAAATAAATAAAAAAATAGAATGCGAAGTACCTGAAAGGCTCAGTTCAATTCAATTATTTTCTGCCCTCTGACACATTAGCAGTCATGAAATAATTATAGGCATTTAGCAGACGCTCTTGTTCTGAGTGACTTACAAAGTGCACAACGTGCATCGATAGCATTTTGTCATGCATGGGATGTAAGAATGAGGATTAGATCACGGATACAAGCAGCAGCCACAGCCGAAATGAGTTTTCACACATGGGTGGCCGGTCTCTCCCTTAGAGATAGGGTGAGAAGTACAGTACAGCCTGATCTGTGTGAATCTGTGAGCCGCTGATTATTCACTTGGAAAGGAGTTAAGTGTGTGTTTCAGATGCCTCCTGTCTCCTCTCCCTGGGGACGTCCCGTGCACATATACTGTCCCACTGGAAGGAAGAGGAGGAGACCCTCTGGCATACCAACGACCAGATGGGGGTGTTTTTTTAATCTCCACACTGGCCTGGGAACACCCTGGGATATCCCAGAAAGATGTGGCGAATATTCCCTGCAAGATTAAGTTCAGGAGCTCTTTAGCTGCTGGAACAAGAATCTCAAATTTCACCTGCACATTTAAATTTGATTCAAAATCAAATGTTCATACAAGTCACTTTACAAAATAAATATATATATATATATATATATATATATATATATATATATATATATATATATATATATATATATATATATATATATATATATATTATATATATATATACACACACACATACTATGGATCTTATAATAACTTTATATATGAGGAAATTGTATGAAAGGTGCCACTTTCAAGAGTTTGCAGATTTTTTCCATATGGGATATATTGCCACAAAACTGGGAAGAATGTCTTGTTATGAGTATTGAAAGAAAATGAAATATAACATACTGAGTGTGGGTGATAGGGGGACATTTTGGTTCAAATATGGTTGAATATTTAACCCAGAAATCTTGTGTATACAGAAAATATATTTTGTTTTGTGTAGTTAAACCATGGTCATTCATCTTCTGTTGACAAGGGCTGCTCATCGGGGGAGCTGTGGGGAAAATAATCTCAGCAGTAGTTTTCCAGGAAGTGAGGCAGACAGGAGGTTCCACTGCAGGTATGTGCAGTGTTTGGTGGCAGTTTGACAAAAAAAGATCCTTTTAAGGCCAGTACGAAACCACAGTCGGAAATGGATAAACCACAGAGCAGTGGGCCCTTAAAACTTGTCGATCTGAAGAAAGGAAAGGAAATGAAAGCTCAAGGAACATTTCTGAGGATTTAGCCCTGAATCGATGCAGAGCTTTTGGACAAAGGTGAACCTGCTGCGGCCTCCTCCTCGCTTGAAGTCTGGGTGAGGAATATACTTTAAATTTGAACCCTTTTTGAATTTGTAAAACAACAGCAATTAAACAAAAAAGTGTTGCAAACGCTACCAAACGCCACAGAGTTGTAAACAGGTTCCTACAGTATCCTTGGGTTTACTTCTTTATTTGTATAGCCTACCCTAATAGAAAATACGGCATCGTTTTTGCTGGTCTTTGCTGATTTATGCTGGTCTAAGCTGGTCTAGCTGGTAGTTTAATTTATGCTGGTCTTTGCTGGTGTAGCTGGTGGACCCTGCTGGTAGACCAGCATGAGCTTAGCTGGCGATGCTGGTCTAGCTAGTGGACCAGAAAACTAGCTACAAAACACAACATATGCTGGTTTTGCTGGTTTATGCTGGTCATGCATGCTGTTTTTTCCAGCAGAGTATGTAGCAGGTGGCTACAGCCTCTGTTGTGATGGAGTCTAGTATCTGGTGGCTAAGATGTTGGACTTTCGAGTGGGAGACCCGAGTTCAAATCCCGGGCGTTCCACCTACTTTGTTGAGATTGTATGGATATAGGCTACCCCAGTATTTATCATTACATGTTATTATATTTGTCTTCTCTATTATGTCTCTGTACCCCCCCCCCCCCCACTCTTATTTAGCAAACCTGTTTCCTCCTTTTGACTGATTTTTCAGTCAATCAATTGACCTATCATAACATTACAAGACACGATCAATCATATAATAATGAACATCAGCAGTTGTAATCGCTGACCCTCATTCCCCTTAAAGGATTTGCAGGCTCAAAGCCCTGGCAGAATAAAACCAATTACTATAGTGTCTTTCACTGTGTTGTCCTTCCCATTAGTTTTGTCCTTATTATTTTTTAGGCCGCTTCACACATTGTTAAATTCCAAACTGTATATGGATTTATGAAGCTGCCGCTGGCCTAAAGCCTCTATTAGTAATCAAGCCACTGCATTGGGTTCTGATATTCTCTCTGCTTTACAAATTTATTTTCTGATGTAACTGTTGCAACACCTCATTCCAGGCCGGGATGTAACATTTCCCAATTCAGGGGGGCAGGCGAAAATGGCCGCCCCCATACCGTTTTAATTTACATTCTTAATTCTGTGACCAACACGATTTGTATCTTGTAGTCTACAGGTCTTATATCAGGCAAGTAAGCATCAATAATAACATCAGTTGTTGAAGTTGCACCAGACACGCAGCATGCATAAAGCTAAAGGTCTGACTCAGAGAGTTTTCTGTTTTCAATGACGAAATGCTGTTGGTATAGTGGGGCCACAATTGTAGCAGTAGGAGAGTTTCATATCATTTTATCTTTGAAATTTGGGTTGTTTTGCAGCTATCATATTTGGTGGGGCAGTCAGGGCATTTACCCCCCCGGCCTAGATCCGGCCCTGCCTCATTCTCCCTCTCCTTTTCCCTACCTCCCCAGAGTTAGTCTACCGTCTTTGAGCCAAACACAACTAGGCACTATTCACAAAATTGGACTTATTGACTTTGCGATTTCAACCTCCTTGCTCGGTTTGTCGCTCACAAAGCGAAGCGCCCTTCTCTCGGGTGAGTGCAGACTTATAAAGGCTGTTGGAAGGACGGCGCCATAAAAAAGGTCTCAGGAGGAGGAGTCAGCAGAATATGAGGTTATCTTTAAAGAATAGCAGCAGTAGTTAATCATAGGCGGATTTAATGAGGGAGCAGGGGGTGCACTGCACCCCCTGGTGGCCAGGGGTGAAATTGTTTTTTTTATGTGGGATTTTCTTTTTTTGTAATGAAATAAAACTAATTGTGTGAAATAAATCTGAATTGTATTGTGTTTTGTTTTACAATATAATAATTTTAGAGTAGGGTAGTAATGTCACATGATTGTATTTTTTGGTACTGACCCCTAACTGTTGAGTGTTGCCAACTCGGCGCTTTTGCCGCTATATTTAGCGCTTTTTCAGACCCCCCTAGCGCCCAAATTAGTGAAAAACTCCTGGCGGCAAATCTGGTGCTTTTTTGCTGGTGAGTTGGGGCGAAATTGGTTGACAGGCGCCAGAGATAAAACCCTCGTTTTTCACCATTTTTCCTCCTATGATAGAGTCCTCCTTCCTTCCTAGAAAGGACCATTGGTAACCAAATGGACCCTCATAGAGCTGTAACTCTTGAGAGCGTAAAATGAAACCAAACGGAACCTTACGGGTCCGTTTGGTTTCATTTTACGCTCTCAAGAGTTAAATTATATTCAAACATCTAAATTACCTAATTTCCAAGAATCTACACATTTTCAAAATGTAGAAGAATTGCTATTTTGACCAACATTTTGCCAGTTATCGCTCCTAAATTAGTCAGAGAGACTAATAAACTCGACATCAAATGGTGGTCCTCTGTGGCTAAAATGCATAATAAATAGTGGGGCCCTGGAATGAAAATGGTTGAAAACCCACTGCTCTAGCGCATTCTAGTGCATTTTGGAATGCCACTAGTGCATTTTGGATTTTGGAAGTTGGCAACACTGACCCCTACTTCGAGTGCGACGGAAGTGAATGAGTTGGTCAGGTCACAGCAGAGCCATCTAGTAGAAGAGTTGCGACATTGAGGGGTCAGAAAACAGCCTGGTCACGTGGTTCATGTACTCGCGCGAGGCCATAGGCTCCAATGCATTCAGTAACTTCCGGCTGTCACTATTCATGTCACTATCCAACAGAAGTCTATGTAGATGGACTGGCCCCATGAAGTGAACGGAGTTGGCGTAACTCTGTCTATTTCCAAGGCTCTGGGTCACAGGACACAAACGCGCGCCACGCAGGCCACACCATACCAACCCACCGGGCTACCTGACTAGTGTCAACTGAAAAATAAATATGGATATCCGCAAATTTCTTAAACCTCCACCGTCTACATCAACACAGCAGCAACTACAGCGGCCTCCAGACAAGAGCCACGACCCCAACATGTACGTATGTCTTTCATTGATGAAAGGTAGCTACAAGATGGATTAGGCTACTATCGTAAACAAGTGTAATCTATCTGACGTGACTGTCCATTCAAAGTTATCAGGACTTCTGTAGCTGTAGTTGAAATGTACTCATGTCATTTAAAAACGGCATAATAAAACATTCAATTCAATTCATTGATTCATTCATTCATTCAGCGACGACCAGAAGCAGCGGCCGTCCGCGAGCAGCGCCGTTGGCACCGCAAAAGAGCCACCGAGGCCGGGGCTTCCACCGCTCCCGCAGCCGAGCAGCCACAGCGACCGACAGCGACAGGAGAGCCACCGTGTCCGGGCCCAACAAATCCACCCTGCCCTGGCCCCATCAACAGCATCATCATCTCCAGTGGATATGGATCATCGTAATCTTGGCGAAAAACATAGAAAGACCGTTGTTTCACTTGATCATCTTAAAAAGACTGTTAAAAAGGAGAACTATCCAAATAATATAAATATTGTACAAGTTGCTACAGCTGTCACTCACACTGCCCATTTGGATCTGCTACGACAGAGAGAAGTTTCTCTGCCATGAGAAAAATCCGAAATTGGCTGCGTTCAACAATGGCAGATGCAAGGTTTTCTACTCTGTCCATTCTAAACATTGAGTCTGATTTAACAGCAAAGCTGTCACCGGAGATGATCGTGGACATTTATGATGGACGCAAAAAAGGCGCCTGCACTAGGTGAGACATGATCTTTTTTTCCCACCATGCTGCTGTATTGATTGATATATGTGCGCGGCCGTGCGCTCTGTGACTGTGAAATTATTCCCTGGCTATCTGTGCTTGTTGTGTGACTGACGCAAGTAAACATTTTATGTTTGTGTTGTTACCCTGATCGGTTTGAGTCGCTGGCCTATTCTTACTGTTTTACACAGTGGAGTGCAAGTGCACATTGTTTTGTATTTGGTGAGGATTAAAGTGGTCTAATGGAACAGCAGTACTTGTTATGTGGTCTTTAGTATTCCCTCCTTTATCTGTCACTTTGCCAATGCATAATACGCACAGGCAGCGCAGCAGTGGTTGGACTGAGTGTTGATGTTGGTTACAAAAACATGAACGTAGTGCTAGACGTTGTATGGAGGTGGCTTGTGTGCGTGTGCGTCGCACTCGCAGTCTCGCACCCCTGCGTCCGAAGTCAAACTACGCGTAGCCTATGCAGCCTCTGTTGTGATGGAGTCTAGTATCTGGTGGCTAAGATGTTGGACTTTCGAGTGGGAGACCCGAGTTCAAATCCCGGGCGTTCCACCTACTTTGTTGAGATTGTCAGTGTTGGGTATCGTTACTTTATAAACTAACGACGTTAGGTTATTGGACTACTGCCTCCTAAAACTAATCTCGTTAAGTTACAAGTTACTTTCTATAAAAAGTAACGTAATAGATTATTTTCCGTTATTTTCCGTTCCTGAACACAATTAAAATACTCCTTTTCTCTTTGTTTTTAATGTATGCACAATTTAGCTGCATTGTATTACCAGTGCGCACATGAAAAACCACCGCCACCACCACCACCACCACCACCACCACCACCAACAACAACAGTGATACCATGTCACCCACTACACCCACTATGAACTAGGTTGCTACAAAGTATGTCAGATGCACAGTACAGACAATATTATGCTGTGTGCGGTGCAACCAGTCAGAGAGCATGATGGCCTCTCCATGCTGCCGGCGGCAACAACAAAACAACCAGGACTGCCGGCTTCTCAACAGACCATCGTCAGCCACCTGAACTATAGACAGTAGTCTATATAAGACAAGGCACGGCGGCCAAACAATGAATTAAACATTACTCACCTAATAACGCAGCCAGAGTTTATAGCCGATTCCCAATCGAGAGTGCGTGTGTTAATCCAAAAAATAATCCAAAGTGTACAGCGTCATTGTTTACAACTTTCAGCAAGTCGCGCATACAGTAGCTGTGTCACTTGACTCACTACCCATCCTAGCAGCGGACTTCCTCTTCCTCTTCCTTTTCAAAATAAAAGATTCATACTAGAGTATAACTAGACACTAGCTAGACAGTAGGTTTACTTTTATTTCTTAGGCAGACTTACAGGATGTGCAGACAGAAAATGTAAACTACGCACATCACTCACAGAAGGATGAAGCCACAACGTGCAGTCGGCTTATTCTACCCTAACAGAAGGAGGAATATACAACACCGGGCAATCTCAAGAAAATGAATTGCGACGAACTATAGTAACGAGTTACTTTTTTGGAAATGTAACTAAGTAATTAACTACCAAATTGCAAAATAACTCGTTAGGTTACTCCGTTACTAATAAAACTAATCTGATTACGTAACGGCGTTATCAATAACGCCGTTATCCCCATCACTGGAGATTGTATGGATATAGGCTACCCCAGTATTTATCGTTAAATCTTATTATATTTGTCTACTCTATTATGTCTCTGTACCCACCCCAACTCTTATTTAGCAAACTTGTTTCCTCCTTTTGACTGATTTTCAGTCAATCAATTGACCTATCATAACATTACAAGACACTACCACAGCAGTGTGTGTATGAGACAGTGTTTTTTTCCACGATCAATCATATAATAATGAACATCAGCAGTTGTAATCGCTGACCCTCATTCCCCCTAAAGGATTTGCAGGCTCAAAGCCCTGGCAGAATAAAACCAATTACTATAGTGTCTTTCACTGTGTTGTCCTTCCCATTAGTTTTGTCCTTATTATTTTTAGGCCGCTTTAAATTCGGGAGGCATACTTGTGTCCGACATCTCAGGGATCCGATGGGGCGGGGGTCCGATTGGGCGGGGGTCCGATGGTACGGATGGGGCGGGGGTCCGATGGGGCGGGGGTCCGATGGTACGGATGGGGTGGGGGTCCGACGATCGACCCGCGCTCCTCCAGAACGGGATTTTCTACAAGTTCACAAACTGCCTTGGACACGGCCTGCGCGGGTCCCCCTCTCCCCCTCTCACTATACGGCTTTTAGAGGAAGAAAGGAGGGTGGCGAGAGTAGTGTAAAATAAAGCGAATTGCCCCCCACCCCCCCTCTACCTGACAGCTCGTGATCATGCAAATTTCGTATGTAGGCTATACAGCACTCTACCCGCCCTTGTTTTTAAATGCCCCCCAATTACCATGTCGGCAAAACCATTCACACCTTGGCCAAAGATGCGCTGGACCACCGCCCGCTCCCACTGCAATCCTTAACTCAAAATAAAATGATGCACTGGGTGCAAAAATCACCGCGGAATGACATGCATTTCATTAATAAGCAGCTTCTAATAATTAAGGCTCCTTAGTAGCATACAATAGGCTACTACAATACTGGAATGGAAACAAACGGCTTTGAACATTAGGCCTACTTGGATTTTCCGCCACTCTTCCCCCTCCAATCTTTATAGTCACCGTGTGAGAGATGTGTGAGTTTTTAAATCGTAGCGCACGCACAATGAAGAGGTCCGTTTGGTATGGAAGTACCTTAGGGTCATAAGAAGAGATCTGCATCACCCCTCATTAGGCTACTGAAATTGCCCCCCAAATAAACCACTATTGTACCAGGCGAGACTCCATTGTTTAGAGATATAACAACGTTGGTGTTAAACTGTAGGCCTACATTTCTCTGGTCATGGTCTGATGAAGGCTTGGGAGTAGCACATCCTGTGTAGGCCTATTTATTTTGTGGGTGTTATTGTAAAATAATATAAGAATAAAATGTATTTTTATACTTGCTTTTCCCTCTTTTGGAATGTCTGGTGTGAATCAATATATTGTTATTGTCTTTGAAGAGGTGGCAATAGCTAGCTTAGAGTTTCGAGGCAATTCACCCATTAACTAAACAATAGACCTACCAATTAATAGGCTATTAATGAAGTGCTTGTGTTTCTAAAAATGTTTTGCATGAGCTCTATGACACCACATCAGCAGTACAGAAGTTGAGAATCACTTCGATATTATTGGCCTTTTTGGCCAATGTAGCTATTAGCTTACTTCTCTCCAAATACTTCTCTCCAAATACTCTCCAAATACTTGGAGAGAAGTAAGCCAAAAACAGAGAAGAGAAAAGAGAGTCACGACATAGAGGGGTCAGCTCGAGCTGCTGTTCATGCAGGGACAAGTTGGTCAGCTCGAGCTGCTGTTTATGCAGGGACAAGTTGGAGTTGGAAATAGGCTACATTCTATACAACGAGGGCGGCACAAATAAGAATAACAACTAAAGTCTCTGGATGTTTAATCTTGTATTACTACAAAACAATCTAAAATAAAGAGATCTAGGTGGACTGTTGCTGAGTTCAATGCATTTCTACATACTTTCGGTCCAGGACTTGTCCTTATTTATTTGTCCCCATTCTCAATACAATATACAGCATACCCGCGGTAAATAATAAAAATAAGAGTTGTGTTATTTGAAGACTTAATAAGAGCCAAAGTGCAGTATATATGAACATTAACCACGTTATTACGTTTTACGTTTTTTAACGTTAAAAACAATTTGGAACAAGAGAAGCTTTGTTGTTGTGAACATCTAGGAAAGGCCCTAGCCATTGTCAACTTCTTGAAAGTGGGACATTAACACATTGTGAACCACTAGATCAGTGGTCTCAAACTGCCGGCCCGCGGGCCATTTCCGGCCCCCGAGATGATATTTTGTGACCCCCACCTTAATATGAACGTTTAATATTAATGTGGCCCGCGACGGCCGCGGGTTCCCCCGTCAAATTCTTACCAGGCAACCCAAAGCATTTGCGGGAGAACCGTCTGTTACTATTGACTGCTCATTACTGAGATCCTGTTTAAAGCCCGCCTACTGGCTTTGCCATTTACACAGAATAGCAAAGAGGAACCGGATCTGCACCCTGAAACACGCCCCTCCCCCGCGTGCAGTTTAGTTCATTCTGTCGCTGAACTGTCAATCTGACGAAATCCAATGACGCCATTGGCTGCAGTACGGGCGAGATCCTGTCATGGCGTCTCTCTATCCACCGCTCCTTGTTTACAAACACATGTAGGGAAAAGAAAACTTTGCCTTTTTACCAAGGACTGCGTTCGGTTTGATAAATAATGACAGCGGAGCCGTTTTCTAAAGCCCGATACGGGCGGATCCATGGCTTATAAAGCAGCACGCTGAGCTAAGGTAAGTAACCTAAAACGAGCTGTTGTGTCCCCCTTGCCCGTAGTGAACGGTGTTGTCGTTGCTCCAGGGCAGGCTTACATCTGCGCTGGATAGAATCATAGCCATCTAGTAGAAAAGTTGCGACATTGTGGGGTCAGAAACCGAACGTGCTGAATAGTATTTTCAAAGCCCCATTGCGCGACCACTGCAGACAGCATTGCCAGCAAAGATGAAACGTCGCGCAACTGGTATATAGTTTTCAAAGAGGCTAGCGAATAAATAAAAGCCTATTTAGGCACATGTAAAACATGACAACTATTGGGAAACCAATGCTGCTAGTTGGGCCTAAGTGGCGATTCTGATGGTCTACTCTAGCGTCATGTTTTGCAAGACTAGTTTCTCAGTGACACTGACAAACTATATTTTTGATTTTATTTATTTTATGGCGCTGCTTTGTACTGGCTGTATAAGTTCAAAATTGCTGTAGTTGGCTTTGTTAGGAGGAATATAAATTGATAGCTAAAGTAAACATTTTGTTACTGCTTCCTTATTGGTTGTAATTCGTGCCATCACAATCAAATCAGAGCCACTTTGTTGATGGGTTGGCTGGTCCAGTTATTGTGTCCAGTAAATAGTTCATTTAATATTGTTCAATTATAGTTATTATCATAATCCTATTATGTGCTACTGAATGAAACAGATAGCACAGTGGTATATCAAAAGGAAGGAAGGAATAGAAATAGAAAGGAATAGAAATATTATTATAGAAATGTTATTTTTGTTTTTTGTGCGACACAACACCACATTTGCACACACTTTTTATCCCACATTGGTGAGTGTGAATCTACTTAAATTTAAGTGAAATTAAGGCGAAAATGGCGAAAAAATAGGCTTGAAATGGCAAAAAAAAACGTGTCCATGTGACGCGCTGTGGCTGCGGCCCGGCCTCAACCAGGCTCTGCTTCTAGTGGCCCCAAGGCAAATTGAGTTTGAGACCCCTGCACTAGATCAATACAACAAAAGCGAACACTTAATTTAATATGCATTAACCAATGGGAATTCTACCCATTTTTAACATGTTACTGTCAATATACCTTGAAGTTTCCTAGAAATGGAGGTCTGGGAAAAAAAGGTGAAACACAACTTCACGACAACATCGAGTTGTGTTTCACCATGTTAATGATTTTTCTTTTAGGGCCTGTAAGGTACACTTTATTCATAGCTACTATTATTAGGCTACTATTCAAACACCCTGACTCAACACTACCCCCACAGTATTGAGGAGGTATTCTCATGCCCCAACTGCTCGTCAAAGAAGAGGAAACCGGGCACCCCTCAATGCCCAGACCTACATCTTTAAAAGCGAAATTCTCAAATTCCTGTTTCTCTGCAAGACATTACTCTATAAACCATATCTCAAAAACTGGTGGGTCAAACTTCACAAACAATATGTCAAATTGTAGTTATGATAAAAGAAAAATGAGAATTTCCTCAAAGACTCAACCTGGGTGGTGCTGGGACACAAATATCTAAATACTGAATCAAGTAATGCAAAAACTGTCTGGGGTGCTCATGTGAGACTGATTAGATGAAATGACCAAATGTTTTTTGAAAGTTAAATATACTTTTAATTTTAATCTCCAACGTTGTCGTTTGATGGGATTAAATAGACCTTCACCATACCCACCCTTAATGTGTTCTGATATTATTCCTGGCAAAGGAATAACCTGTCACATCTTTCCAGCTACCCTAGAGACAGGGTTGTAGCCAGGATTTTTTCAAATACCAAGTTCAAATATTGCTATATTTTATTTTACGAAAGACATCGTAATTTGATGACTTTTCAGACATTTAGGAAATGTGAATAAACAGAGTTAACATCACAAGTCCATCAAGCAGGTCTTCTTTTCAATGCAAGCCATAACATTGTTTGAATGGCCAACTAATCAAAATAGTGTGCTTATAGCACACTTCATTAGTAGCCTATTAATTGAAAGGTCTATTGTTTGGTTAATGGGTGAATTGCCTCGAAAATCTAAGCTAGCTATTATCACCTCTTCAAAGACAATAGCAATATATTCATCCCCATCAGACACCCCACAAGAGGGAAAAGCAAGTGTATTAAATAAGAATAAAAGCACATTTTTCATATATTCAAATATGTCAGGCTCACATAACACTTTTGAGTTGCCCCTCACCCCAAATACTTGCATCCTACACCCACAAAATATGTAGGCCTACACAGGATATGCTACTCCCAGTCGTTCTCCAGAACTTTTAATTAGTTTGCATGTTTGCATGTAGCATGTTTTACACTGTTGTTATGGTAAGGAGAAAATGATGGAATTATGGCAATTTCAGTAGCCTAATGAAGGGTGATGCAAGTCATCTTTGGATAGATCTCTTCTTATGACCCTAAGGTACTTCCATACCAAACGGACTTCTGCATCATGCGTGGGCGCTATAGGCTACGATTTAAAAACTCACACACATGTCACACTGGGACTATAAAACAGGAGATTGGAGGAGGAAGAGTGGCGGAAAATCCAAGTAGGCCTATGTTCAAAGCCATTTGTTGGTCATTCCGCGGTGATTTTTGCACCCAGTGCATCATTTTATTTTGAGTTAAGGATTGCAGTGGGAGCGGGCGGGGGTCCAGCGCATCTTTGGCCAAGGTGTGAATGGTTTTGCCGACATGGTAATTGGGGGCATTTAAAAACAAAGGCGGGTAGAGTGCTGTATAGCCTACATACGAAATTTGCATGATCACGAGCTGTCAGGTAGAGGGGGGGTGCGGGGCAATTCGCTTTATTTTACACTACTCTCGCCACCCTCCTTTCTTTCTCTAAAAGCCGTATAGAGAGAGGGGGGAGGGGGACCCGCGCAGGCCGTGTCCAAGGCAGTTTGTGAACTAGAAAATCCCGTTCTGGAGGAGCGCGGGCCGATCGTCGGACCTCCACCCCATCCGTACCATCGGACCCCCGCCCCATCGGACCCCCGCCCCATCCGTACCATCGGACCCCCGCCCAATCGGACCCCCGCCCCATCGGATCCCTGAGATGTCGGACAGAACGCATGCACCCTTTAAATTCTTTAGTTCTGTGACTGACAAGATTCATATCTTGTAGCCTGCAAGTCTTATATCAGGCATGTAAGCATCAATAAGAACATCAGTACGCAGCATGCATAGAGCTAAAGGTCTGACTCAGAGAGTTTTCTGTTTTCAATGATGAAATGCTGTTGGTTAGGTCGGGGCACAATTGTAGCAGTAGTAATGCTTATATCATTTTATCTTTAAGATTTGGTTTGTTTTGCAGCCATCATGTTTGGGGCAGTCAGGGCATTTAGCCCCCCGCCTAGATGCCTAGATCTGGCCCTGCCTCATTCTTTCTCTCTCTCTCTCTTTCCCTCCCTCGTCAAAGTTAGTCTACCATCTTTGAGCCAAACACAACTAGGCACTATTCGCAAAATTGGACTTATTGACTTTGCGATTTCAACCTCCTTGCTCGGTTTGTCGCTCACAAAGCGAAGAGAAAGAAGTGCTTAGCGCCCTTCTCTCGGGTGAGTGCAGACTTATAAAAGGCTGTTGGAAGGACGGCGCCATAAAAAAAGTCTCAGGAGGAGGAGTCAGCAGAATATGAGAAGGTTATCTTTAAAGAATAGCAGCAGTAGTTTTCAAAGCGGGGGATATCCTACTTTGCAATCGGACAGTGGAAATGGTTAAGAATTTTTGAGTTCACTGAAAGATCACACAGTTTCATTCACTCCCATTTTCTATTTTTGACACATTG
This sequence comes from Benthosema pterotum, assembly GCA_039105355.1. Taxonomy (NCBI): domain Eukaryota; kingdom Metazoa; phylum Chordata; class Actinopteri; order Myctophiformes; family Myctophidae; genus Benthosema; species Benthosema pterotum. Next base: position 10,655,258 of record CM076975.1, on the reverse strand, counting down.
TTGTAAATTCCGGAGATTTCCACGTTGAGTTTCCTTTCTCAGGTCATAGTGAACACTTTGTCAGTTACAGTAGCTTTCTTTCACATCCGGTAACCTTTTCAACTTCAATCACGTCACAGTACAGTATGAATAACTTTGATCTAATCGGACTCTGGAGAGGACCTTATAGGAGGACCTAGGAGGATTTCTATATGGCAACATTACTGGACTTAATTACTCTCTGATGTTGTGAACTTGTGTCCCTCAACTCTTAATGATGGTGTGTCCGTGTTGAAAGACATGGGGAATATGCATTCCTAATTGAACGTGCAGGGGTTTTCAACTTTGTCAGAAGTGACGCTCCAATAGGGAAAATTGATGTGTCTGATCATGCATAAATTGAACCACAGTATAGTAGTCAGTGTTGCCAACTTGGAGCATTTGTCGCTATATTTAGCTTTTTTCAGACCTAGGGGGGTCTGGAAAAAAGCCAAAATTAGTGAAAAACTCCTGGCGGAAAATCCTTTTCCTCCATTTGGTTTCACTTTACGCTCTCAAGAGTTAAATTATATTTGAACATCTGAATTTCCTGATTTTCAACAATGTATGCATTTAGAAGATGTAGAAGAATTGCTATTTTGACCAAAAATTTGCGAGTTATCTCTCCTAAACTCAACATTAAAAGGTGGTCCATGTCTAAAATGCAGAATAAATAGTGGGTCCTAAGTGGTTGAAAACCACTGATCTAGCGCATTCTAGTGCATTTTGGAAGTGCAACTAGTGCCTTTTGGATTTTAGCAGTTGGCAACACGAGTAGGTGAGAAAAAACTTGGAGATCTGGATGATAAGTTTGGTTCAGTGGACTCCCAGGAGTGTAGCAGTTTTAGCCTTGACACCAGTGTCATTTTGCTCCCCATGCATGTATGCCCTTATAAAATGCTCTCTGCACCGTTGCTCAATCCCCACTAAGAGCTTTTGGGCAAAGCTGTGTGGCCTCCCGAGTTGAAGGTTGAATTGGTGCAACCACTTCGTTAAGGAGCTATGTGTGTGTCCGTCCCTGTACCTGTGCGTCTGCCAACCCACGAAAACATTTAATAATGACCTCACCTTAGCCCCTGTCTCACAACAACACCCATGACAACTTGGTAGTAAAACTCGCTTCATTTTTTATTTACAGTACTGTAGTTGTTTTCAAACTGTATTTATGTTCTCAGAAAGCCTTTTTCATGCACCCCTTGCTTGTGCCTTCTCCTGAAATAAATTGGACTTGACAAATACGTGATGAGGCATTCACTGAGACATGTGCTGCTCAGCAGACATTGCCCAAAACTCTTATCTCAACTAGACATTTTGTTGGGAGAGTAAAAGAATGATACTTATTGTCAGTTGCTTTGTGCTTGGCTGGTTATGTGCAGCTTCAAAGATTGTTGCTTCTGTCTTTTTATTTTATAGCTTTTTATTTTACATTTTTTGGGCTTTTCTGCTTATACTGAAAGGAATCTGACAGGACACAGTGAGAGGCCGACTGGCAATGGCGCACAGGAATTAAAGGCTGTCTTGATCGGGATTCAAACCTACGACACACTGATTGTTTCTTCTTTAAGTATATATTTTGTACAGGCTTCCTATGAACCCACTGAGCACAAGTGTCTAAAAAGTGAAGGTTTTTAGGGGTCTAATCTTGGATTAGAAGTTGATTAGACGTCTAATCAACATCTAATCGAAGATGGACGTTGATTAGACGTTCAATCAATGTCTAATCTAAGATTAGACCTTAATATTTAGTCCTTTTTTAGACATTCTTTTTAGATCTGTACTCAGTGGGAAGTGGGGTTACATTGAATAAAGACTATGTAAAAAAGAATATGTAGGTATAAATGCTAAAACATTTGCTTATGCCCGCTCTTCAAAGTGATGAACTTGGGAGACATCGGCTCTTGTGTTGTTTATTATAGACATAATATAATAATGGTCCATAGATTGCCCATGTTCTTCTTGTGTGTTTTTTTTTTTATATATATAAAGTGTGTTCCCTCCAACTATACCCTCAGAGTGAACCATGACAGCATTAGCATAGACATGGACCCAGCTTCCATATTCTGCTCAATAATATACAATATGCAAAAATAGCAGATCTGCAATACATCTAAGCTAAAATAATTGGTGTGTAGGGAAAAGGGAAGGACTCCCATGGTCAACATATAGGTTTAATTGGTAAATGCAAATTAAATCAACATCACTTAAAGACATGATTGACATCAAAGCAACTTTGACACAACCACGGCACGCACGCAAATCTTCACATATGCGTCCACACATTTGCATGAACACAAACGCAGACACACATTAAACCAGAAGCCTACGCACCGAGTGATGAATCCGCCGTCTGCATGCACAACGGCTCGATTTATTCACAGTTTGTGTTATTAAATACATTCCTTTTAGTCACGGCGGCGGGCTGTAGCGAACGCTGGCGGAAACAGAGCGGCGGAGTTGTGCGGCGCGGCGGCGCCATCGTTCACAATGCATTACAAAATACATCGGTGGAATCTCGCATACAGCCCCATTCATAATCCACGACTCAGGGAGCAGACTGCACATGAACACATCATTACTCATCAAAGTCTCATAACAAGGCAATATCGCAGTGTATGTAGGAGGGGAAGCCATTTTCCAATCATGCAAGCATGCAGGCTGTGAGCTCTGGTGAGCTCTGGCAAGTCTTTGTGTATCTTTATCTTGGTTTTCTCATCATGTCTGGTGATCTTGTGGTATCTGGTGATACCTACTGTGTGCATACTTGGCTGTGTATGTGGAGAGTAAACCCATGGAATAATGCCTTATGCTATACTGCAGGGGTCTTCAACAGGTGGTCCGGGGACCACCAGTGGTCCTTGAGAGGGTTCCAGGTGGTCCCCACCCTAGTTGTTTAACCAGATGTAACTCTTGAGAGTGTAAAAATGAAACCAAATGGACCCGCCAGGGTCCATTTGGTTTCATTTTTATCTCATATCCACGTGAATTAGTCCCAAATCTACACAACTAGAAGAGTAATGGTCATGGAGAGAAACAAAAGGAATCTTTAGTTTTGGGGTCTGTCCATGACACTAAAATGTCCTCGAATGGTCGCCTGTGGCTCAAATGCTGAATAAATGGTGGGCCCTGGGATAAAAAAGGTTGAAAACTCCTGCTATACTGTGTCAGTATGGCATTAGCGAAGTCCACTCCCACAACCCCAGAGGGAACCAGGTGCAACCCAGATTCGGCAAAAACAATTATTTTCGCTTCTATGCATTAAGACATGCAAATCCCTTGACTCTTTCAAAACCACTCTCAAATGGCACCTGTACGGATGGCTGCAATTTGTAAATGGCCACCGTAAGACAATGTTTACCCCACCCAGTATATACGTATATACAGTATTGCCCCCTCTTTCTGGCCTACAGAAGTGGATATTTGTATGTTTCATGAAATGTACAAGATGGCCACTAGTGTAAACAGGTGTATATGTACTAGTGTGTCCATTCAGCGCTGATGTAGTCCTTGAAATGTAGGCCTACTCTAAATCTCATAAGCTGCTTAATAAAAAAAACATTCATTCATGCATTCATTATCAATAGATTCATTCATTCATTCATCCATTCATCCATGCATGTCTTGTCAAGTGTAGGATTGATCCACATTACCCAACCCAACCTAAAAAAAAGAAAGCATGTACAGGTATGGGCTTGGACTGGAAGAATGGGTTCACATTTGACAGTGACAAATACTCCAGTTGAACTGGACATTGTAAATGTCTGCTCACTGTATTTACATGCTCCGGAGCCTTTCCCGCAATGTAGCCTCTATATTGATGTTCCATGTCCCCGCCTGCATTTGTTTACATTACAGTCACGTTATTGACTTTGCCGCAGTGAGGTTATTAATCACGCCGACGACGCGCCGCTTTCTCGCCAGGCAAAACATGTCGCGCAAAGAGAGGTATAAATTGGTCTAAATGGTATCTCTTTGACAGGTTTAACCCTTAGTGTACTGAATGTGTTTTGGTGTTCTAAGCATTGTGTTTTAACTATTGAAAAATAGCAGATCTACAAGCTCATAGCGCGCCACCGAGTGGCGCGCTATGAGCTTGTATCTCTGCTATTTTTGAAAAATCGTGAAAACGTGGTGCAAATCTTTGAATATATGTTGTTTCCGAAGCAAACGTTTTTAACTCAAATCTTTGCTTCTGGGGGATCCCTAGAACATGTTTTCAGATGGGGGTCCACAACCAAATATAGATAATTCTGTTGGTCTTCGGCATGGAATATGTTGAGCATCACTGACACAGGAACATAGACTTTCCCCCCCCAAAAAAATAGAATCCATTGTCAGAAACTAGAATCTAGTGACAAAAAACTAAATTCTACCATTGGAAACTAGAATCTAGCAACCTAGCAATCTACCAAAAAAAACTACAATCCATAGTGTTGGGAACTAGAATCTAGCATCAGAAACTAGAGTGTAGCCTCAAACTAGAATCTAGTGTCAGAAACTAGAATCTAGTGTCAGAAACTAGAATCTAGTGTCAGAAAGTAGAGTCTCATCAGAAACTAGAATCTAGTCAAAATGGTTTAATTCCTCCATCTGTGACAAAACTATAAAACGCTCTTGGCGCAACACGGGGCTACGCTACGCATCCGGCTAGTCGATTTATACGTCAGCTGGGCTGTTATGTTGCGTTCTGTGAAAGCTGTCATTATGTGTATGAGTCGCAGCAGACAGCTTGAATGCATACATAACGTCAGACGTCAAGCATGCAGCCAGGGCTCTCTGGTTATTCAGTGTCTTTGTTATGACATAAACTGCTTAAAAGGAAACAGGATTGTGATGGACTGTCAAATGTTCCTGTCAAAGTCTGTCGAAAATCTCCGCCGAATCAGAAATTGTATACGCATGGGGCCTCCATCTGGGATTTTTTTTTTCTGATTTTTGAGAGATTCATTAAGTCATTTTTCTTTCTTAACCCTTAGCACTCCACTTTGTGTATTGTTGAAATTTGCTGGAAATGGTCCGTCTATACAATGCGATGCATGTACTGTACGTATACACATGCAATTTCTATTTTTCTATTTCACACGCGCGCAGAGCCAACTCGTGCTGGCTTTTAGCAAACATAAATTCTTGTACCAATAACTTTGTAGTTTCACTTGAGTCAGTTTTTAATTCCGGACTTTTACTTGGAACTGGCCATTTCTACCATGAAGAAAGTAGTGAAAAATACTTTTTTTCCACCCCTGACATGGAGGTCATTGAAACAAAACATTTTGAGAGCCACTGGTGTAGAGCATTAAAGGTAATAGAGGCAACTTTAGTGTGTACAAACACTGTGTTTTGTAAGGCTGTGAGCACACTATGGCGGAAAAAGTCTGCAGTCTCGGCCGCCATGTTTAGAGTTTTTGAATGGCTATGGGAAATGAAAATGGCTGTTGCGGCAAAGTGCCGCAAAGACCTGGGGACGCACGGCCTTGCGGCAGAAAGACGTTGTGTCCAATGTCTCTTTCCATCCAGCACCTGTATAATACAAGTCACGTGACCTCAAGACGCTGCGTCCAACGGACGCAGTTTGCAGTATGGTGTGCCCAACTCTTAAACACATTTGTTTAAAAACAGAACCTAACTCACCTCCACTCTATTGGCTCATTATGACTGCTGTGCTGTGATTGGCTCAAATGCTGCTTCACCCCCCACCCCCTCACAAATTAGCACACCGTTTCTTGAGCCTGACGAAGGTTTTGTTTTCATGTTTGTTTTCAGTCATGTTCTGGTCTGTCTGCAGGGAAACGGCTGCAGCATAAAAGTAGAAGGGGGAAAAAGGCAAATAATATTTTGTTTTTTGGTTAAAAAGTTGCCTCTATTACCTTTTTAAGTACAGTATGAAATTTATTATAATGTACGTAGGCTATTCAACATAGCCAGCTTCAATGACAGCAGACAGTAGCTTGATGTTCTGTCTAAAATATTGTATCACCCACACCAAACATTAGGTTTCTTTGCCTTTCTCATCTGTTCTTCTCTGTTGGTTGAACTAAACAAAGGTAGCGTTGCCTGGTAACTAACATAACCGTCCACGGTCTGTACTGATAGCCACCCTGCCTGCCTCCACGCTCTGCAGCGCGTCAGGTCCACTGTTTCCTTGTGATTATGTGAGAGCCATGCAGGCAATCATGGAATTTGCCGGCTATATATAGGAACGCATTTCAAGAGGCTCTCTCTCTACTCGAGCATGTGAAAATCTGGGTAATTCTGCTTCTGCATGGTGCACGCATGCATGCGTGCTAGACGGACCGGTCGCAAGCAGAAATTACATAGTTTCACGTTGTTCCGTCTTGATTGACCTGTTTGAGCACTCTTGGAATTAACAATGCGCAGTGATTGTATGCTTGATTGATCAGTCATCCAGTAGAACTGTAAAAGGCCAGAATGCAATTCCAGCTACAGTCACTGTATGTGTCCGATTGTCCAACTGGATTTGGTTCTCACAATTTATGTTATTGATCTTAAACATCAATAGAAAATGTGCTGTTTTGTCAAGCACAATCGGGCAGCCGGACAAAGAACTTTATTGATCGCCGTGAGAAATTCAGGTGTCCTCGACCAATCGACTGGTGATTTTGGGGGGGGGGGCTCTCCAGAACAATGCGAAGAGACTCTGTATAAGGCCATTTAATGGGGAATTCCACCCATTTTCAAGATTTTTTTCTGAGAGCGTACATCTCAGAAAAAATGTCCTAAAAAGAAAAATCATTAACATGGTGAAACACAACCCGATGACATCATCAAGCTGTTTCATCATGTTTTTTTTTTCAGACCTCCATTTCTAGGAAACACAGAATCGGAGGGAACTTTTTTTTTTTTTTATCATGTCCACTACAGCATCTCTCTAAGGTATATTAATGACATTGTAAAATGTTGAAAATGGGTGGAATTCCCGTTTAAGGCGGGTGGTTACTCCTTACTGCCTGAGTGAAGGTTGAGGATCATTGTTTTAGCAGACAGTTTCAGTTCATTTTTATTTATAGTGCGGCGTCACCCCGAGGGTCTCTCTCTGTTCACTTTCCAACAAATACACATAATAAATGCAGACAGAGAAACAGAGAGAGAGACTATTGACTCTCCACATAGAGTGCATGAACATAACCGGGACATCAGGGACATATGGGAAGGCAGAGGAATGGCACACAGCCAGTCAAAATGTCACATAGAGAAGCTCCAAAAGTGTACTCTTCTTCTAGACAAACCAAACTGAAAGACAAACGAAGAACACCTCCGCCTCAGTCAAACAGGCTGCTAGCCATGGAGTACATTTACTCATGTGACTGTAGTAAATGTGAGATACTTGAGTAATTTCTATTTCTGTCTCTGCCAGGTCGAATCTGAAACGGCCAAGACTGTCTCGCATCTTGTTCTCAGTGGCGTTTCTAAGCAATTTGGAGCCCCAGGCAAGATTTTCCCTGGAGCCCCCCTTACCAAATGGACCCGTAAGGGTCCATTTGGTAAGGGGGGCTCCAGGGAAAATCTCCTGTGACGTCATACCTATGACAGGCACAGTAAAATGGCACCCCTCAAGGGATAAAAATATGAACTATTATTGAACTAAAGAACATTATGTTTTAAATGTTCAATTCTAGTTATAGAGGACCACTATAGGCGAATGTATTCAACCATATGAGGCTTATTAGCCTGGGATGCTTTTAAAGCATGTCTGGTGGTCGCCCCGGTACCCCCCCCCCCCCCCATGGCGCCCCAGGCAACTGCCTAGTCTGCCTAATGACAAAAATGCCCCTACTTGTTGTTGTCTTTCCGCCTATTTGTATAAAGCCCCCCCCCCCCCCCCCCTCTCTCTCTCTCTCTCTCTCTCTCTCTCTTCACTCAGGCATGTTGCAAAAAATGCGCATGCACACAAAATGTGCATGCACGTGCCTTGTGCACAGCCAGTATAAAAAAATGTCAAAGCCAGTATAGTGGCCAGTATTAGAGTAGCCTGGCCTAACCTGAAATGATTTTGGCCTAGGGTGAGGCGGGGTTTCGTCCGAATTTGGACAGCACATGAGCTGATCAGATTTGATCTCACTAACGTGGCGTCATCCCCGGCCTCTAGCTCCCCCTATCGCCTCTCCACTGCTGTGCTACGTCACATCATTTGGACGTTTTTTTTTTTTTTTTTTTGCCAAAAATCAAAATAGATGTACAGTATAGATAGAGCCTTTCTCCCCTCTACGTTGCTTTTACTTTGGTGCTGCAGATGTTTCCCTGCAAACAGACACTTGCTTCGTCCTGCAGGCGATCTAGAACTTTGTTGTCGTCAACAAATCATGAAAACAAAACATTTTGAGGCTCAGGAGAGTAGAAGGTGAGAAGGAGTTAGATTCTGATTTTAAACAAATCTGTTTACAAGCACAGTGTTTGTACACACTAAAGTTACCACTATTACCTTTAACATTTTCCAGTTAAGTACAGTAGCAGCAGAGACATTCACAAAACATAGCTGAAATATGGAGATGCCGCGTTTCTGCCCGGCAACAACGATGAGTGATGTACTGTATAAGGGTGCTATTGCTGGTACCTTCCCTCATGTCATGCCAACTGGACTTGGCACATGCAAGCATGGCTTCTATGAGATAAATCCTGGCCTGTTTATATGCAAGTATATTATTAACTTTTTTCTTTCTTTTTCCCCCCTCTAAACCAGCCTGTTCGTATTCTGTTTTTTGATAGGCATGTGGAGCCCCACAGCCTATCTGGCGTGTGCAGGCGAAGGTTCCAAGTTTTTCCCAAGTATAGCGGGTGTGGGAGAAAATTGAAAAATGTCATGCTCCAAAACTCATTGGAAATTTCCCTCCTTTCATAAGCTCTCTTCTTCTGCCTCGCCCCGGAGAAGCTGCTGCTGGGAGAAATTAATGGGACCTTGTTCTATACCAAATAAACGTCTACCCTGGCATTAGAAAAAGTGTTCGGCACTCTGCTGCTAGCTCTCCGCGTCGCTAACAAATGTTTATCTATCCGGCAACACGAGTTTCGCCCCCGCCGACGACAAAAGTATCTAATTTTACGAAAAAGTCTTGCCCACAGTTGTGCCGAAGCGAAGCCTAGCGATGCTGTTTCTATTCACAGCCCTCCCTCGGCTTTAAGCGGCTTACTTGCTCAGGATAACAGATGTATTATCTGTGTTGCAAAGGCAATTTCTGAAACGGTGCGACCGGGACAAAGGAAATAATATGGAATTCGCTTTCACTTTTACAAACCACAACATGATTGCGAGTTGATGACATTCACAGGGAACAGAGATTGCAGATACAAGCGTCTGGAATGGGTTTTTCCTCAGTAGAGCATAGTGCCTGGCTGGGCATCTCCCTTTAGATACGGTGAGAGGCTCTGTCATCCATTACTATAGGACCTGATGAGGTGGTTAATTGTAGGCCTACAAGAGCTCTTTGTGTCTCAACAAAATGGTCTCAAAACCAGGGGCGGATTGGCCATCTGGAGTACAGGGAGTTTTCCCGGTGGCCTGCGCCACCTAGTGGCCTGGACAAGATCCAAAATGCACTAGTGGCACTTCCAAAATGCACTAGAATGTGCTAGATGCTTTGCCTGGAACATACAGATCAAAATGACTATTCATCTTCTACATTCTCTAGTTGTGTAGACTAAGTTGGGCTAATTCACATGATGAATATTTTAACTCTTGAGGGTGTAAAAATGAAACCAAATGGACCCGCAAGGGTCCATTTGATTTCATTTTTACGCTCTCAAAGAGTTACATCTGGTTAACCAGCTGCCGCCCCCAGGGTGGCCTGGCAAAGGCAAAATTGTCCCAGTGGGAAAATATGCGGTAACCCGCCCCTGCTCAAAACCAAAATAGATCTGTGAAATTCGACCCGATTCTGTGTCGTTCCAAATACATTTTTAAACAAGGAAACCAACCCCGGATCGACCCGTGACAATTTGGTCCAATTCCGACCCGTTCTGAGATTCTGAGATTTTAGACTGCTGCAGGGCATGCAGTGGCAGCTGAATTTCCTTTGCAATATATGGTATACGCACATTGTGCAGCTCTTTATTTTAAATCTGCACAGCTGCAGTTATCTCATCCTAAACCAACCTAAAACTATTGCCCAACTACCTTAAAAAAGCACTTCATTGCGTTTCTCTGTGGCCAGTGCTCATAGGCGATTCTAGGCTCTCCCACCAGGGAGGACTTGGACCCTTATAGATCTGGAACTCTTGAGAGCGGGTCCATATGGTGTGGAAATGGTTGAAAACCACTGCTATACTGTAGAATATAAGCAACTAAACATGCTAGTAATTGTTTTTCTAGACACTGTGACTTACAACATATTTACTCGTTTTTAGACCTAAGTTACAATTGAATCATGTTGCAACTGACACCAACTTTTTTCGTATACATAATGTTTTTTCCAACTTTCCAACCCTCCTAAAGTCGCTACTGGCAGCACTGCGCATCGCGATCAGTCACACCACACAGTGGTCACTTTAGTATGCTTGCCTCTCAGTCACCTCCCCAGGGAGGCTTTTTTCCCCAGGCATGTCCAGCTGGGAAGTGTCCACGGGGGCAGGGCTGAGGACCAAGGTGGACTGCACTGGCCAGGGCCCAGCTAGGGAACACCTTGGAATCCCCCCAGTCAGAGCTATAGCTAAAAGTGGTCAGACCTGTGCCTCTACCTCAGGGGACTTGGCTAGTTTACAGTACAATCACCCCACACTGTGCTGAAAATACATGGCTGATTATCGGTGGCTGTCATTGGCGCACGCCACCGTCATCATCATCATCATCTTCGTCATCATCTTCGTCATCATCACCATAATCCCTTCATTTTATCCCCGGTGGACCGGATCCAAATTGTACAGACTGTGCTCATCTTTTAAAAGACTGGATCCAATCAGCTGTGGAGAGGGGAGAGGGCGATGAGATGCCAATTAACACTGCCAATGCTAATTAACCACTCTCACAGCCATCTTGCAGAATGGGCCACATCGTTTGTGTGTGTGTGTGTGTGTGTGTGTGTGTGTGTGTGTGTGTGTGTGTGTGTGTGTGTGTGTTTGTGTGTGTGTGTGTGTGTGTGTGTGTGTGTGTGTGTGTGTGTGTGTGTGTGTGTGTGTGTGTGTGTGTGTGTTGTGTGTGTGTGTGTGTGTGTGTGTGTGTGTGTGTGTGTGTGTGTGTGTGTGTGTGTGTGTGATAATGAGCACAGTAGGCATAACCACTTATAGGCCCTATAGCATCCTGCAGCAATAGTCGGAGATTAGATGTCCAAAGTAGTGGGTTTATAAATGCTCTGAACAACTTTTTAAGCTTACATTGATTAGCTTAGTTCTTAACTCCTTACACCCCAAGGACGATAAAATGAGTTAAAGGGGGAATTTCACCTATTTTCAACATCTTACCATGTCATTAATATACCTCAAAGATGTTGTGTGGACATCATGATAAAAAAGTCCCCCCATTCTGTGTTTCCTAGAACACAACTTGATGACATCACCAGGTTGCGTTTCACCATGTTAATTGTTAAGAATTCTCCCTGTGCCATCTACATGGCAGCCTCTGCTGGACAACCACAACAACAATAACCTCAACCGCTCCAATCATTCAATCACCAATCATTCACAGGTGCCTGTCATCAGCACCTCAGCCAGTCAACTCACCTGTGTTCACCTTAACATGGACTCCCCCACACACACACTCACACACTCAGACACAGAGAGACACTAGCCACGTTTCCATAAGCCCTATTTTTGCGCAAAAACGGCTCTTGCGAAGAGAATGTTGAATGGAAACACTTCAAAATGCGAATAAGTTTCCATTTTGCGCAAAAATATTTTCTCGCTGAAAGGTGCCGTATTTTGGAGCGTATCGGAAGAGCCTAATGCGCAAATGAGGTATGGAAACAGCTTGCGAAAAGACTTTCTATTGGAAAGCACTGGACACGCATTATAGCGCATTTGAAGAGTTGTGTGGCCTGCCGATGAGTGCATTGTTATTTGTTAATTTAAGTTATATTTCTACAAAAAACGCTCAGAACGGACGAGGGACGCATGGTTAATAACGTTCAGACTCCCATTGCGTTTGTTCATGAAAGTCGCAAGGCAGCTACAGGTCCTATATTTACAGTATCTGATCTGTATCATCATGCATGATAGCTAAGATACGCAAGTGATATCAGACATAAACAGCTGTTTTACATGACCGGGCTCTGCCCTTATAGATATTATTCCGTTAATAAAGTTCAAACCCTTTTTCCTCGCACGTGTCGCGCTGCAGATGACATGGTGTAGTCTACAATATCGCATTTCATCAGTTAATGGAAACAGCGGACAATTCGCTCTTCTTTTTTCGACTTAAGTTCATACTCTTCCTATTTTCGCAAAGGTTTTATGGAAACGTGGCTATTGTGTCCTCTCCTCCTCTCCAGACCCCATGCGTGACATGAAACATGTAAGCTTTGTTCCTTGTTTTGTTTACCATATTATGCTTGCTTTATGACTTATTGTTGATTATGATTATGATTTATAGCTTTATTCTGGATTATTGCTTAGTTTCCCTTATACTGATATGTTTTATTTCTGTCCTTTCTTGTCAGAACCATGGCAATCTGGAGATTTGAAAATAAACACTAGCAACGTGAATCTGTGGAAATGTCTTCTCTTTAACTTGAGAACTTTTGGGTGGCCAGCACTTATTACAAACCAGCAATAGACTTTTTAATATTAATGATTTTCCTTTTAGGACCTCCTGAGAGGGTACAAATGGAACCAAAAAGACACACTACTAGGGTCCATTTGGTTCACATTTGTACACTCTCAGGAAAATGTTGAAAATGGGTGGAAGTACCCTTTAAGCTTATATTTCTTAGTTTTTAAAGGTCCATGTAGGTGTACCAGCATCTAATCTAGACCACTAAAAACGTTCATTGTTACCATTGACTGTATAACCCATTTTTAGACGGCCATTTATACATATTTTAGAATTCTATTAGCCTGAAACTGAAATGCCCAGCCTCAGAGGTCCCTAATGTGGGGATGTCTGAGTAAAAACTCTATATATATCAAGGCATCGAGGGTAGCGCGCTGGGGGACCCCCCAGTATATGGCCTAATGTGGAGGAAAGAAAAACGCGTACATGTGTCTGTAATGAGTCAAGGAGGACCCTGTAATGGCAACAGCTGTGCTGAAAATTGTCAGTTAACCAGAGGTTTGGGTTTGTTGAGGCGTACGAACATGTCAGAGAGAGAGAGGGGGGGCGTGTTGGGGCAACTTGGGGGACCATGCAGTCTGCAGCAATTTAGTGAAGCTTTGATCTTCATTCTGTGTTTGTGTGAGTTTGTGTCTTCTGTCTTGTACTATTAGACTGTACTAAAAAGAGACAGCTATCCCCACACACGGTAGAATATCAGGAATCAACATTTTGAGGGAATTCCTCTGGGCTTCATTGATTGGTTAATTGGTTTTCGGTTCCTGCACACAAAGCGCCCAACCGTCGCTAAGGCGCCATTTTACGTTTGCATTTACACCATGTTTACATTATATTCGTAATACTTTTCTAGAGGCCAGGGTTATACAGCGTATTCTGTCTTCTCTCTCAAGTTGGACACACAACAAAAGCTCATTTGAGTATGCATAATATCCTAAAGGTAATAGAGGCAACTTTAGTGTGTACAAGCACTGTTTGTAAACAGATATTTTTAAAAACAGAATCTAACTTCACTTCACCTCAACTCGCACTATTGGTCTGCTGTGCTGTGATTGGCTAAAACGCCACCTCAACCCCCCACAAACCCCCTCCCCCTCCTTTCCACAAATTATCACCGCCTTTCCTCAGCCCAAGAGCCCAAAGTGTCTGTCTGCAGTGAAACGGCTGCAGCATCAAAGTAGAAGCAACGTAGAGGGGGAAAAGGCAAAAAATATAGCTACCCTATTGGCCTGAATATAAGACTATGTTTTTTTCCCAATGGAAATATCCCAAAAATGGAGTCGTCTTATATTCAGGGGCTATACTATTTGACATTCAATATTCTTTTTTTCTGTAAATGGGTCTTGAAAAATGAGGTTCGTCTTATAAACGAGTCGTCTTATATTCGGGACAATACGGTATATATCTATTGCAGAGATGCGGTCAATCACGACAGGCATACTGCCGACAGAATATGGCTGTCTATTTCAAACACAACGTGTTACTGGGGCACTCATGCTTTCTAAGGTGTGATTTGGGGCCCTACAGATGAATACAAATTGAATATCAACATCTTATTGCTGTCCAATACTGGGATACAAATGGGTGAAATCATGGCAGACAGTTAGTTAATGAGGTCAAAATATTGAGCGAGGACCATTGAACGAGAACGAATTACGCTTGTAAATGAAGATGAGTTGAAGTGGTGAAGCTGTCCTTTAACTTGAGAGGGTTCCAGGTGGTCCTCAGTCAACCAGATGTAACTCTTGAGAGCATAACAATGAAACGCTCTCAAGAGTTAAAATATACTGGTCATTTCGAATCTGTACGTTTTGCTTGTTTTGTTTCCCAAATCCAGCCTGGTATTGTGGACAACAGCAAAAGAAATCTTTAGTTTTGGGGTCTGTGGTGGCTAAAATGTCCTCAAATGGTGGTCCGTGGCTCAAATGCTGAATAAATGGTGGGCCCTGGTATGAAAAAGGTTGAACTGGATGCTGCGTGTGAGTGGTTAACATTGCATTAAAAGCGGGAGCTGACCTAGCTAGGCTCCAGTGATGGTATGGTAGCTGACGGCCGCCATATGGACTGCAGTCTACTAAAACTGATGAATGCATTCCCTCTGCGCATGAGGCATTATTCATTTTAAAGTGAATAAGTGTGTCGCTTCAGCGCTGCCTGCCGCGGAAAAAAGCAGAAACGGAATTCTTTCAAATTCCAGATGTGTGCGCAGCCCTTTCATGTCAAGAGAAATCAACGCAACGCTCCATCCAATTACAACGCCGCCGTGGCGGCCCCACAGAATGCACAGTACAACACATTGTAAAGACTTACTTTATTATAGACATTATACACAGAGACAAACTGCAGTCAAAGCAACAAAACCGCCCAAAAATGGGGGGAAAGAAAAAAAAAAGTTGTAACGTTTTCATTTTAATTAGGGGCTGTGCAGTGGAACACATGCTTTACGAGACTGGCCCACTAATTACGAGGTTTAATTATTTCCTCCTCCTAATTAGCGACACGGATTTGAGTAAAAAAGGGAATAAATCTGCCTGCTGTATGGTAATGTTGGTTTCACACGACTGACAGTGATAAAGATATTTGAATACTGCATCATGATTGGCCAGCCCAATTTTCTGGAGTAGGAAATGGTTATACAATTGAGCTATCCTAGGCCAATTTTTTCCAGGCATTGATTTGCCAACAGTTGATTCAGTCTGGCTTTAGCCAGGCTAATCTACAATCGTTGGGTGGGATAAAGGCGCTATATAAATGCGCCATTTACCATTTATGGGTGTGGATTCCATGCATACCAATGACTTAAAAGGTGGAGGCAAAGTTAAATGGGAGCAGAGGGGGCGGAAGCCTTGCGTCAATATCTCGTGCAGTCTTGGTTGAAAGGTTTTCTTAAGAAGCGCTTCAATACATGGTGAAATGAAGCCGTATGATGATCTCCCAGAATTGATGTAGCTCCACAATGTATCATTGTGTTTCCCATTTTAAGAAGCACGTTTTACAAATTCCTGAAATAGAACTTTTAAACAAAAAGGTCCTCATCCTTTAGGGAGTGGAAACACCAAGTACATGTCTCTGTTCCAGAACTATTCATGCAAGCTCTAACAACAACAGACCGATTTAACATTATTGAATCATGTTGTTTGTTGATTCAAGCTTCAAGTACCTTCTGAAGTACTGCTGCGAGGAAACCAAATGGGAGTGTAAATCCCGGCAGTCAACAGGACGGAAATTAGTTTTTTGTGGCTTCAAAGTGGTGTGCATGGACGTACCGTATGTGAGTGTACTGTATGTAAAACAAAACAAACAAACAATTAGTACCATGTAAGTTATATTAGCTTGGTTATCCGTATGTTTTTTGACACATTGTTGCAGCATTTCAATCAAAGATAATAGTGGTAACTTTAGTGTGTACAAACACTGTAAACAGATTTGTTTAAAAAATGGAATCTAACTCCACCTCACCTCCACTTTATTCGCTCATTATGAAACTGCTGGAGGCTGTTGTGCTTTGATTGGTTAAAACGCTGCCTCACCCCACACAACCCCCACCCCCTGACACATTAGTCACGCCTGTCCTGAGCCCGACGAATGTTCTGTTTTCATGATTTGTTGACAACAAGTTCTAGCTGGACCGTCTGCAGGACGAAGCAAGTGTCTGTCTGCAGGGGAAAAAAACTGCAGCATCAAAGTAGAAGCCATGTAGAGGGGAGAAACTATATCTATTTTGATTTTTGGCTAAAAAGTTGCCTCTATTACCTTTAATGGAGGGGTTGACACTAAGGTCTCCGAGGCACTTGCCCATCGGGCAAGTGCAAGTCAGGTTCTACTTGCCCTCAGGTCATGGTCACTTGCCCCCCAGGTTCCAGGTGGTCCCCAGTTAAGTTGGTTAACCAGATGTAATGTAACTCTTGAGAACGTAAAAATGAAACCAAATGGACCCTTGCGGGTCCATTTGGTTTCATTTTTACACTCAAGAGTTAAAATTCATCATCTTAATTAGCCCAGGTCTACACTGTAGAAGATTAATCATAATAGATTCATCATAAGTCATTTTGATGTGTTAATTTGCCTGTTTTGTTTCCCAAATCCAGCCTGGAATTGTGGACAGCTATAGAAAGCAGGGAAAGACACAGAGGCAGAGTGCAATGACTGCCTTCAAGACAAATTTATCTTGTCTTGTGTTATAGTGCACTAAGTTGCACACTTGCCCGATCGGGCAACCAGGTAGCAGTCTTCACTTGCCCCACCATTTTTTTTACTTGCCCCGGGCAAGCGGGCAAGTGTTAGTGTCAAGCCCTGCTTTAATGGATGGAGAGGATTGAGGATAGAGCTCTCGCGGTGCCCAGTGAACAAAACATATGGTTAAAGTTTAAATTGTGAAATAGCTAGGTGCAGTGTTTGGTTGCAATCAATGAAAACAAATCACTTTGATACCAATGGAGGGAACTAGGGAACGGTGGGTGCTATTTGTCCAGATTCGTCTTATATTGCCTTATCCATTGTTGCTCCTGCACCTGTTGTTGTCCAGTGGATGTGCCAGTTCTATTCTTTTTTTGCAATGCGGCAAGATGCCACGAGATAGCCGATTTGTCACAGTGGACCGAACCTGCCAACGAATCACTTTCTCGCAACACATCTTCCGTTATTTTCGCAAATCAAACGACTGCTGTGGAAGGAGCATCCATAATGGGGCGGCATTAGCGTCCAGGGATGCATACATTGACAATTTAAATTACATTTAAATGCGCTCAGACGGTTCATTTCACCTCAACCTCCTCACACTTTCTCTTCCTATTTGTAAACCGTATATAGGCCCCAAAACGAAACAATGAATAAATCAGTCCTTCTCTCTCTCTCACACACACACACACACACACACACACACACACACACACACACACACACACACACACACACACACACACACACACACACACACACACACACACACACACACACACCCCTGCCCCTGGTGCTCCAGTCCTCCCATCAGTCCCACTTGTCAGAATGCCTTAACTTGGACTATCAACATTTTTTGCTTAATGTCCTCGAACTCCTGCCGGAGACGGTGATTCAGTGCCGCGCTTCGGCTGAGCGGATTCCTATTTACCGTCGTCGCGACCCTTTTATGGAAGCCATCCAGATGAGGTGGCTCACACACGCACGCACGCACGCACACATGCATGCGTGTGCATGTTTGGTGGAGGATCGCACAGCAGGAGCACTGCAGGTTTTCAACAAGTATCTAAAGATAAGTGGTTTTCAACCTTCTTGACACCAGGGCCCACTATCTATTCAGAATTTGAGCCACGGACCACCGTTTGAGCACATTTTAGCCTAACAGACCCCAAAACTAAAGATTTATTTTGCTTTTGTCCACAATCCCAGGCTAGATTTCAGGGGAAACAAATATACAGATCAAAATGGCCATTAATCTTCTACATGCTGTAGTTGTGTAGACTTGGGTAATTCAGGTGGTAAATATTTACCTCTTGAGGTCCACCTGTCAAAAATCCCTGCATCAATGCATACTTGCATACTAGGGTGCAATACAGCAAAACAGACATCAATGTCGTGTTAATCCGGCCCATGCTGAGAATTTGCTGGTGAAATTGAGTGTGCATGGAGGCACAGATGTATTTTTGTGGATCTACTTACGTGGAAGGTGTACGACCTCCGCCGGAAGCCTAGGGCGCGCGCCCCCTGTGTACATCGATCTGATTCAAATGTGTGTTAGGCTTTGCAGGTTTGCAGCTGTTTGAGTATTGTCGATATAATTATGTTCTATTATATTGTTTTATTTATTTATTTCACCAGAGTACCGTTGAGATGTGAGATCTCTCTTTTACATGGGAGACTTGACCGAGAACAACAGCGTCGGAAGCCTTAAATCGATGAAAATCGATCCAGTCTGAACCGTGAGTGTGATGTTTAACACATGGCAAGATATTTCTCTTGCAGGAAGGACACAAATCCGCTGGCTGGCAGCTAAATTATTTACAATGGAACAGTATAGCTTCTCGATCTATATGGCTTAATTAAAAATATAGGCACATTACTCCTATTTCCTTTCTTGTCTGCTTGTATGTTGTGTGTGTAGAAGTGTAGTTTCTTATTTCAGTTGGCTTGCTAATGTTGTATTTTACTCACCATCTGAGAATATTTTGTGCGAGGAACATACAAAATTGTTTTTGTCAAAATTGTTATATCTTCAATATCCTTTGATTTTATAATTCAAATCTACAAGTTCATAATGCGTCGCAATGTAACAAGTTCTGGACATCTGGACTTTGCTAGGCTACTCTGTCTATTCGTTTCCTAAGCCTGAATCAGAAACAGTAGAAGTGCTACGTTCAAAAGTACCACAATGTATGTATACAATACCAAAATGCACAGATTCCGAATGACCACCATTAAGACTCACTGAGTCTCCCGTCTCTCCAAGGAGAGCCTTGGCATATACAATAGGTGAATGCTGGATAATGACAATGGCTGGTATTCTCGAACAGCTATGGCGTAGCCAGGTATGGCATAAGTCTTCTCATTGGCTGCATGGCAGCAAGGTCCCCCCCCCCCCCCCCCCCCCCACACACACACACACAATTAAAAATGTTACTGTACTCCCCTGATTTGTTCATAATGAGTTGAAGGTCTTGATGGCAGGTTTTAATTATTATTGTAATTAATTTTAATGAGAAGACTTACACCATACCTGGCTACGCCATAGCTATTCGAGAATACCAGCATAGTTGCGTCACAATGAAATATGCATTCAAGACGTATAAGTCAGTGGGGAAAAAATGGAAAAAATGGCATGTTGATGTCAGAAAGCTATTTCCTCAACTTTCCTATAACTGAACGTAGGATGTTGAATTTCACAGCATCTGAGGCTGCCTCTGCTGTGCTGAAACTCTCATGACCTGCTGTGGATTGTGATTCTCTCTCAGTGGTTTTGTTCTACTTGTTGCAGGCACACATACAATTTCCTCAACTTGTGTGTTCAACTCTGATGAATACACATCCATCAGAGCCTTGAGCCCTGCCCCTCAGATTGGTTCTCATCACCAGCCTCTCTTACAACTTGTGAGCAATCACGCCACGGGTCGATGATCATTGAAATTATGGTTTTCTCCATCAAGCGGGGCCAAAAAAATATATGCATTTAATTTCTGAAGTTGGTTATTCAGACCTATTGATTAGTCAAACCACTTGTATTCATATGCTGACTATATTATTTTGAGCATATTCAAATATAAGCTTCAGTTAAGTTTTGATTAGAAAATAATTCCACTAGAACTTCCATTGAAGCGTTGCATTGTAAGCATTGCGTTGTGTTGAGCGTTAACTTCAACTGCCTTGTCACCTGTCAACTTCAAGATTATTTTTCTACCCGCACACTTGGATAAAAGTTTTAAGTTTTCTAAAACACGGTAAATAAAATAATATTAATTCTGGAGTAAGCGGCATTTAAAGAAGCTTGATTTTTTTCCCCCAGGTTTGTAAAAGAGATGAGGTGGAATCAATAAACCCGGGATTTTGCAGGTGTGGCATACATTGTAGTCTCGGTCCCACATTTACTTATTTGCTAAGAGGAAAGCCTGGCCACAATATAACGCAGAGACGCTATTGGCAGAAGGGTCATGTCAGAACATCCGTCAGATGCATTTTGCCCGGATTTGGCGGTACTTCCGCCAATCCCACAACTTCCACTGATGGCTTCTAAAAATGCTGGTCTTACCCAGCGTCCATTGTGTTAAGGAATCCGTTAAGAGTTAAATTCCGTCCTCCTACCTAGCCATCCTCCGAAAGGTAGTGATCTACTGTCACTGAACTCTGACTGACTGAAAGAAAATGTGTCATATATTATAACCACATATATGTCACATTCATATGTAGGGGGGGCAGTTCACACCAGGAAACACCAGGAACTCTCTCAAGGACCACTGGTGGTCCCCGGACCACTGGTTGAAAACCACTGCTGTAGTGCTTAAGCTCCAGTAGGTTCCGTTGTTAATCTGACATTGAGAATGCGGTGACTGCACAACAGAATACACAGTGCGCTCTGGGCTTTATAGGTCTCATACGGCAAACACAGAAACTTACTTATTAGCAGGCAAATATGCAGATCACAAACGACACACAGATTGTTTTATTGACTCTGATTCTGTAAACACCACGCGATGTGTCTGATCCACTCCACTCCCACTGCAGGATACAACACGTGTGTGTGTGTGTGCGTGTGCGTGTGCGCGTGCGTGCGCGTGCACACACTCGCATGTGTGTATCTGTATGTGTTGTATTACTGTTCTTCTGAGGGCCCTTCCAGTACATGTGCAAATGGATCCTATTTCATTTGTTTTTTCCTTAAAGTTCCCTCAAGAGCACAAGCGAATTTATGAAAAATATGCAGATTACTTCCAAGTGTTGCTTGCACGACTACACATGTAGACATCACATGTGCACATGCACGTCTTTGTGTGTGCGTACATGTGATCATAATGGCAATTTTACGTTGCGGCGTACCCTGCCTATACGTACAGCCCTACTAGACTCATTGTTCAAGGCTGTTCGCTCCCAGAGGTCCAATCCAGCACGGTCGACTCCAGGGGCGGATGTAACATTTCCCAATTGGGGGGCAGAAGAAAATGGTAAGGGGGCAGCTTCATCGCCCCCATACCATTTTGGGGGGCCATTGCCCCCCCTATGCCTATGCCTAGATCCGCCCCTGGTCGGCTCACAAATTCAGATTGCTTTTTTTCTCCTCCCAGGCCGATAACTCCATGGCTGTGCGTAGCCTGGAATCTATACAGAGAGAGAGAGAGAGATTGCACTCTATGCTATACATAGTTTCCAAAGATCAAGAGCCTCTCAGCATTCCTAGAGAGGACTCCAGGCGCTGCTTTGATTTTCACGGTCGGTTCATTGTCTGCAGGGCCTTTCAGAGTGTTTGGAAGCAGCTGGTTGGTCCCTGATGGAATACTTCCTGTCTAAAAAAATAAGGCTGCAAGATGTATTGAAAATGTGCCTTCATCGAGGTATCCACACGTGACCCATACATTTATCAAGGTAAATTGAGCAATCCCAAAGGCAAAGCACTGAAGAGTAGAGATCGAAGTGTAATCACGAGGTAAAGTGATTGGTTGAGAATTGAAATGGTTATCTATAACTTACCCGTCCTTATAACGAGCAACGGGCCAACTCGTACGCTACTTACTACTTACGACTACTGCGCAAACAGTCGTGAAGTGTGTCCAACACTGCTGGTACAGTATATACCCTATGGACCTCAATTATACCAACCTTGAAACATAGTTTAGTTACAGTAGATCATAGAGAACCATGGTCTCTTATGGACCCGTGGACACCGACATACTGTGTCCAGGCGATCGCAGCACTTGCATGCTCTGCTTGTGCAAGTAAGCATTACAACCATGTGAGGGCACAGCTAGAAAGGTTCATGGGTTCGATCCCCACTAGTGACACGGCGTGACAGCACCCATCATCAGTGACAGTGCTCATACCCGAGGCAGGGCTGGCAAAAGGCCCTTCTGTGTGTGAAGTTTGCATCTTCTCCACATCCCCGTGTCCCCCTAGGCAGGCATACCTCACAAAAACAGGTGCCATGTCATTCTTCCGACCTCCCATTGTTCCGAAACTACGAGACGCAAAACCCTATCTATGAGGTGGTTGAGGGTCGGAGATTTAGGCTCTGGAGGAGCCTAAATCAGGAACTGGTTTGGAATAATGCGTTTCTTCCACGCTGCTATGTCCAACCAGGGAAAGTCCCACTCCTGTTAAGAAGGCAGCTTGGACATGCATTGAAGGCAGGATGAGGCCAGTCCGCTGCCTCCCCAGGTTGGCGGAGGGTGTGTAGACAGTAGGACCCTCATTAGGTAATTGGCATTAGGTAGATTACCATCATAGGGTACATCATCATGAATCATCTATGCACATTCCATGCTCAAACAAAGCGAATAACAAATGCGCCCGCTCTTATCGTCGTTGAGAGGTATAATTGTACAATCGTAATATTACGCTTGAGTTGCGCTTTACTGTGATTATTGGCACAACCACATTGTTGCAGCAACAAGGCTTTACTGTATAGCTGAGGAATATTGCTTAGATGTTGCTTGAAAAGTACTTCAGCACAATAGCCTCACATGAAACCAATAGCCTCACATGAAACCAAGTTCTCTCCAAATCCAAAAAGACAATTAATCATGTCGTGTTATGTACTATATATATATATATATATATATATATATATATATATATATATATATATATATATATATATATATATATATATATATATATATATATATATATATATATATATATATATATATATATATATATATATATATATATGCTGTTGCTGTGTTGGTTGTTCCTCTCTGCCTTTTTTTTTTGCAAATCCCTGTTCAGTATTATATAAGATCAGATTTCCTGCTTTCTTTTTCCCCCTCCTTTCATAGACAAGACGAAGCGGAATGGGCTCTCCTATTTTTCATGTGCAGAAAGCTCTCTGTGCAGTCAGGCAGCGTATAAATTATGAAAATTAATGCTCCGTGTGGTACCAGAGAGAGGCTGCCAGGCTTCAGTGAGACTTTATGAAGGAAGTACAGTACGGCAATAGGGCTGATCGGAGCGCCGGAATATATATAGGTGATCAAATCATAGACCCAGCTAGCTGCATAAACCTGCCTTATATTCATGTTGTTGTGTGTGCTTACGATTCCGTTTAAGAAAGGTTCTTATGTGGGACATGTATGGGGGCATGGGTGTGGTTAAAAAAAGAGTTTTATGCAATAAAAACATGCATATTATAGGCTCACAACTTGCGTGAGCAGAGTTGAGCGATTGGTGCGCTGTGATCACCAGTCGGCGTCCCTCGGGGAACTCCGATTGGCCGGTTGGGGGGGTTGATGTAATTGGGTGATGTAATTGTTTTCTTTAAAGGTAATACAGGCAACTTTAGTGTGTAAAATCAGTGTTTGTAAACAGATTTGAATCTAACTCCACCTCACCTCCACCCTATTGGTTCATTATGAAACTGCTGGAGACTATTACGCTGTGATTGGCTAAAAGGCCCCCCACAGCAACCCCTCCCCCCTTGCCTATTTTCCATGAACCAAGACAAATTCCTATCAGCAAATTGTTGACATGGCAATAAAGTTCTTGAATCTTGAAAATGTGTTTTTAAGACTGTTAAAAAGGGAAGTGATCAGCTAGACCACAGCCACCCATGATCCATTGGGAATAAAATTGTGACGGGCCAAAAATTGATATAGTAAATATTCAAAATGCATGGACATTGTTTTAAACAACTCTTTAACAAAATGGTCAATTTGGTGCACAAAATTTGATATCTGTAAAGCAAAACGATCCGATGCCGATTATTTGCATTACAAAACAATATGATACATACTTACATAGCCAATGTTGCAGTTTTCATTTCGATATACTTCGATTCTTGAAATTAAAAGGTGCCTTTTTCAAGGCAGTTACATCGTTACACCCCTACTATATCTACATTTGGACACGTCATCATAATGTATTGAGCCTGCACCGACCTGGATCCCATCCACGTCCAATTATGTCTCTGAAATCACGGCCAATTAGGTGAACTCGGCGCTCTCCGAGTTCACCTTATTGGTCGGGTCTTTCTTCTATTCTGCTGTGTTTACCCAATTAGGGGCAGCGCACGCCGCGATACTGAAGAGGTCCCATTATCGAAGGACTATTATAATACATCTGGCCCATCGGGGCCAATATGCCTGATGTAGTGGATGAATGATTCATAATGAAGCCTGCGGCTCCTAAATTATTTAGCGTCCTCAACTTTTGCAGAGCGGGGCGCCGGCCCGGGCTTGCGTGCGTGCGTTCCAAAGGATTTTAATTGTGTCGTACATCATTCAGAACTTGGCCGCGTTGCCAGCGCTTGCCATCGCACTTTTCCGCGCCTTGTGGGATAAAGTGCATGAGCGTGCACGGTTGGGTTGAGGCAGCTTTAAGCGTTAATAGCATTTAGAAAACTCTTTAGAAGGTCAGCGATGTCCCACATTATCTAACGGCGTTCATCAACGTCAAAATGACATTAATATCCACCCCTCAGCACTTGCATAATGCATTAGAATGCCCCACTACTCTTTGCCCCTCGTTTCATATTTGACCAGTCACGAAGAACACCATTAGAAGACAATCCATTTTACAGCATCACATAAAAGTATATATAAAAAAAAAAGTCAGATCTGAACATTTTTGAGCTTTCAGATCTGTTCTTTGAATCCCAAAAAAGTGGATTGGACCTAGACGTTAAGTCATAAATGATTTGGCGACGGCTTATCTAGTGCCAATTTCATATACGCACAGTCTGGCGGTCACCAAATTAGCCAGAAGGTTATAGGAGCTTAAAATTCTGCCTACATTTAATAACTCATCCAAGAGCTTAATGAACTTAAGAGGAAGTGATGACACCAGCGCGGTCAAGGCTGGCAGCGGTTGTTCTCGATAAAGCGCAACAGCACAGCACGGTACAAGGTTGAAGTTAATGTTCTTGTACTGATGCATGACTGTGATATTTGATATTGAAACCTCCTCCAGTGCTATATGGTCTGGTATTTTAGAACCGCGGCACTGTGGCCTGTACAAACCAAGTTGTAACCCTTGCCTTCAAAAACATGTCGCTCCTTGCATGGTTCATAAGCATTCCCTGAGCTCCAATATATTCTCCCGCACTTAGCGTAAACTTAGCCCTTCTCAAAGCCCCACCCTTTGGGGTGGGGTTTTGTCATTGTCCAATGGCAATCCAAGTACTCTCGCAACTGTTTCTATGCAGGTCAAGCTTTCCTCTGCTAACTATTGGACGAGGATGGAATGGGGATGGACTTAAAGGGCTAAGTAAAGGGCTAGATTGGGACAGGAAGACCCAAATTCATGTGAGTGGACCAGCCTCTTGTGTCATCTCCCATTGCACTGACTAGAGTACTATAATTCGGGATAGTAGCGACACTCCCGTTGACTCCCAATGCTACGGCTGAACAGAGACGCATGATCAAAGCGTCTCACTACTCTCCCTAATTATAGTACTCTAGTGTTGACAAGATGTGAATGGAAATATTGCCAATGTATTGGGAATGAATACAGGACTTCCACATTCCTGTGGGTGTGACTTAAGGGGAGCATTGAAAACCCCCATCACAGGCTAGTTCCATCATGTCAAACAGGTGACACGTGCATACTGTAGTACCACTTGAGAGGAAATGGTCTACCCGTTAAAGGTTTCTGGAGTCTGAAAGTATGTATATCTAAAATATATTTGCATGTGGGTATAGCCCCCTTCTCTGAAATTCAATACCCGTGTGTGTCATGCCTCGGATAACTTAATGAAGCAATGAAAATTATCCCTGCAGCATGCATGCACATTGCTTTTACATTCTGAAAGCTTTTCTGACGCTTCATAAAGTTGTTCTGGGTCCATTTACAATACCCTCTCTCTCTCAAATCCAGTGACAGCATTTCTAAATTGGCGACAGTGTCCTATCCACAGTACGGTGTACTGTTTACTCAGGACGGTGCTGTATTATAATAGGGCTCCTCTAGCCTTTATTTTTATTACAGAATCCCCAAATGCAAATATTAACCCATAGTAGACGGGAACCTAGTGGTAGTTTTACCCCTATGCGTTCTGTACAGTATGTACAGTATCAAAGTCAAAAATTTGATGGTGTTACACAATAGGTACACTTAGGTTAGTATTTCAAAGACATTTTTAGAATCGGGATAGTCTACAATGGGTTAAAGGACCGGTATGGGGGGAATGGTGGAGGAGGGGGAGGTGCAGGTGGGATTCCACTACATGACAAGCTAAATGGTGCGTTTATATGGCGCCTTTTTATCCACGGCGCTTTACAATGTGCATTACATCCCTTCACACACACTTGCACACACAGATGGCAGAGAGGAAATGTGTTTGGAAGAGGGCCGTAGTAGTGTCTTTAGGGCCGATGCAGACATGGCTGCCGGTGTTTTGTCTACATTCTGTAAACCAGAGGTTTTCAACAGGTGGTCCGGGGACCACTAGTGGTCACTGAGAGGATTCCAGGTCGTCCCCAGGCTAAATGATGGAAAGTTGGTTAACCAGATGTAAGTCTTGAGAATGTAAAACACACACTCAGCGATTAAAGAGTTCCGTACGGGGTACGGATTTCCGTACTGGGGAGGATTCCCCAGGGGTTTCATAAGATCCACGACATTTGGCAAAAAAAAATCTAAAAGGGGAGGGTTTGCCCACGGCCGCGATGTTGGTTAATGACGTGACCAAACGCAAAACGGACCATTATACTTGACTTGCAAGTCAAGTGATCTCCAAACTACAATGCATCATCCCTAGGACTAGGAAAATAGATTTGTGCGCTCCGCTCCGTGCAAGTCAAGCTGCACCGGTGCCGCTGGTAGGGTAATCAAGTGTCTGTTGAGTGATTGGGTGTGTAACTTGAAGAGTTGCGACATTGAAGGGTCAGAAACTGAGCGGTCGAGCTGCTCGATCTGAACTGTGACAAACATAGATGGCCGTCCCCATTGCCCGATAGAAGTCTATGTAGAGCAGACGCCATTAACGTTTCCAGGAAGTGAACGGAGATGTCATAACTTTCCGGGTCTGGCTCTACTCTATGGTCTGGCTCCGCTGCTGACTCAGCCTATCTGCCTGCCTTGTCTGTTGTTATTTTATATGTTTAATGTCGTTTTACGTGATTACACCCGCTTTCTTTTTGTGGCAATATGAAGTTTATTGCCTGGCCGTGTTATCACTCAGGCACTCAGACAAACCATGCGAGTCTGTTGTGTTTTGGATTCACTGGCCAAGTATTCAGAACTAAAGAACAGCGCGACGCGAACATGGAATAAAATTAAGAAAAGAGGGTCAAGAGGAGGAGTGCGAGCCAGATTAAGGAGACGTGGCAGCTGACATCCTTTGCCGGTAATAACGTTTTTAATGTTCGCTCTTTGAGCAACACGATGAATGAACTGGTCGCAAAAGTTAAATGCGACAAAGTATGATTAGTATCCATGTCCACTGTGGGCCGCATGAGAAGCTAAGGGAACACTGATACCGAACGGGTCGAGCCAGGGCTGGATCTAGACGGGGCAGGGGTGGGCAGTGCCCACCCAAATGCGCATCTTGCCCACCAATGAAAGGTTATATCAGTGGTTTTCATCAGCGGTCCAGGGACCACCAGTGGTTGAGAGATGGTCCCCAGCTAAATGTAGCCCAAGTCTACACAACTAGAGAATGTAGAAGATTAATGGTCATTTTAGTATGTTTGACTGTTTTCCCCCAAATCCAGCCTGGAATTGTTGACAAAAGCAATCAAAAGCAAGCAAGAATCTTTATAGTTTTGGGGTCTGTGGGGCTAAAATGTCCTCAAATGGTGGTCTGTGGCTCAAATGTCGAATAAATAGTCGGCCCTGGTGTCATAAAGATTGAAAACCACTGCTTCATATGGGAAAAACTTTGGAGTTGCCCACCCTGCCTTTTTTCCAGCCCACCCTAGTAGGGCTGGCTAAATTCGGCCCTGGGTAGAGCTATGCTGCAAGAAAAACAGAAGATGTTGCTGACAATATAGCAAAAATAAATGTATTAGGCCTACATGTTATCAACAGGCCGGTTAATTAATTTCATATTGAATGATATTTAATTAAATGACTTATGTATTGCCTCGCTATACAGATCATGTGAGCAAACTAACGTGGGTCTATGTGTGCGCAATTGCGCTGAACGGAACAGCTGCCGGGGCATTGATTGATTGATTGATTGATTTGCAGAATAGGCAACAGTATGGCCATACTATTTCTCCCATGTCAAAAATATGTCGGGCATAGTACGTTATAGAAAGTGTGTAGGCCTAATGGGACTTACGAAAAATACTTGGTAGGGATTTATTTATGCAATATTTATCGCATAGTGTGACAAGGTAGGCTACGTTGTGAACGGTTAATTCACAACGTAGCCCCCCCCCCGTATTCACAACGTAGCCCCCCCCCCGACTGAAATATTTTCCGTCTTTGGATTTTTTTTCTGCTTTAATCCCTGCACACTCTCAAGAGTTAAAATATTCTTCATCTGAATTAGCAACTCTTAATTGTTGTTGTTTCCCAGATACAGCCTGGAATTGTGGACAAAACCAAAAGAAGTCTTAGTTTTAGGTCTTTAGGGTGAAAATGTCATCAAATGGTGGTCCATGGCTCAAATGCTGAATAGTGGTCGCTGGGATAAAGAAAAGTTGAAACTACTGTAAACTGAAATGATTTTCTAGTCATTCCTGAGCTCAATAAACATGTCTTTCCTCCTGCTGGGACAAATGGCTCTTTGATCCTCTCTTTGGAGTCATGGGGGGTTCCTTGTTGGTACAAGAAAATTAAATGGGTTTCTGATCCAATCTTTTGAGACGTGGGGGTCCTTGTTACTAGAAAAACAACATTCAGACGAGCGTAGGCCTGTTCACGCTGGGACAACTCCATTATCTCCAAAGATACTCTGACAAACAAGTCAAAGACACCCTTTTCCATACCTGTACGAATTCCCTTTTGTATTACTATTATTTAAAAGTATATGCTTTCCCTCTATAGAAGTGTCATCAGTGGCGTTTTTTTAAGCAATAGAAGCCCTGGCAACATTTTCCCTGAGGAAAAAGAAAATCTCCTGTGACGTTATACCTATAACAGGCACAGTAAAATGGTGCACCCCAAGGGATAAAAATATAAACTATTTTTAAACTAAAGAACATATTATATGTGTTTTAAATGTTCAATTCTAGTTATAGAGGACAGGTATAATGTATTTTTATCCATATGAGCCCCCAATGGCGCCCCAGGTAACTGCCTAGTCTGCCTAATGGCGAAAACGCCCCTGGGTGTCATCAATGTGTACACAGGCAAATGACCGATTTTTTTATTAGCACAGTATAATGATACTTTGATCCTAATGACTGAATGTCAACTCTTCAGAATAGTATATGTATGGCCCTTATTTATTATCATTATGGTACATTAGGAGTCCAGTCTCAAATGTTGCTTGCATTTGCAAGAAACATGAGGGGAATTTTGAGTTTGTTGTAAATAATAATCTGACATGATATGCCATCATTCATGTCACCGTGATATCACATTGACTTGTGGTTTGTCACAGAAAAACCTTGGTTGGCATTTCATGATGTGTTTGTCTCCTAGCTGCTGTTGTTACTATCACTCATTGGATGAGCTTTATTTGAGAAGTGGATAACTGCTTTCAGAATGTGTGGTTGTGATAACAAATGTGTAATAAATACTGTGTTTATTTTTGTGAAATATTGAGCGAGAGACAAACTTCCTATGATGGATTCTGACCTGCTCTCTCCCAAGTACAACTTCATGCTGCAGAAAACCTATAGGCTCTGGCTGGATCTTTTTCATTGCATAGTCTAATAGTTCTTTATTTGAGTATTTGGTATTTTTAGGTTTATTCTATTGCATAACATTTTAATTTAAAGCTAAAGTTCTTATAGTACAACTGAAAGGTTTTAATGTATCCACTTGGTGTGAATTTAATAATAATAATATGGCTTTGAATGTCTGCGTAACTCAAGGACTCCTTGTCTTAGGGCTATCGAAGTAGTAAATATTATACAGTCCTGTCCTTTTAATACATTTATTATAGTAATTTTTCCAAAAGTCCTGCACACTGTTTAACTGCTCCTATGAGGAAACTCCTCTAATAAAGTTTCCTGGGGGTAGTTTTAGTGCATTAAAACCTTTCTTTCTCATTGTAAATGTATGTTTTTGTTCAGTGTAACTTCTTTTAGATGTGCATGCTTCTCTTTGGACCCTGTCAGTCTCATTTGCAAGTATCCTCATATAATAACTCTGAGAGTGTACAAATGAACCCATACGTACATTTCCTTTGTGTACAAATGGAACCAAATGGACCCATAAGTATTCATTTCATTCCATTTGAAGACTCTCAGACCTGTTATGGTCATGCAGGGCTAGCTCTGTGTATTCACATGTGTGCAATGTCTGTCTTTGAAGTCCGTTTTGAAACCTTCTAGAGTGGCTCTCGTATAGCAGTCAGGGGCTTCCTTTCTTTTCTAATTATCTATCCCAACGATTTGGTTCTACCCATCCTCCACTAACCTGGGGAGGCAGCGGACTGTCCTCATGCTTCCTTCAATGCATAGCCTCGATCTTCAGGCTTACATTTGCACCACGAAATGAAAACCAGGAGACGTAGGCGTACTTCGCCTCGTCTCCATTTTATTTTGTGCTCGCAAAGCTTTAAAAGATCAAATCGTGTGCATGTTGCATGCTTCTGTAACTGCTTTGTTCATTGAAATCGTACAAGTAAAGTTGCTAGTGAGGACTGAAAAGGGTTGTTTCACTGGGGACTGTAGATACAGTAACTTCCGCACCTACCATTGATAGTTTTCAAAAACACGCCCAGTGCCCAGGGTGGGTAGGACATGGCGTTATTCCAACCAGTTTCTGACCCCTCCCCAGGCAGCCTGGCCAGCCAAGGGGGAGGCAGTTTAGAGACCAGAGCCTTCTTTTTCCATTTCTGTGTGTAACATCATTTCTCATAATTTCTCGTAATGTTTTCTATGGAGAAACATCTATGTGGATTTGTCACACTAACTGCATCTAACTCATTATACATATCATTTTAAAAGCTATCAAATATGGCACTAATGGCACCCGATAGTGCGAGTGCATGTGTGAGTGAATGGCTTGGACTTGTGAGCTGGACTGTTTCACGGTAAAAGAAAAGACCAACCTTTTTTACAGTGTCTGCATGCGCTTGACAGAGAGCTAGAGTGACAGCAACACTCCTGTCCACCGTTGTGTACCATATGTCTATTTTGTGTCATGCATTGTATCATGTCAGCTCATCTGCCATGATGAAAGAAACATGTTTCTGCAGCTGTCTCACACTGATGTTCTGAGAGAGGGGTGTGTGTGTGTGTGTGTGTGTGTGTGTGTGTTTGTGTGTGTGTGTGTGTGTGTGTGTGTGTGTGTGTGTGTGTGTGTGTGTGTGTGTGTGTGTGTGTGTGTGTGTGTGTGTGTGTGTGTGTGTGTGTGTGTGTGTGTGTGTGTGTGTGTGTGTGTGTGTGTGTGTGTGTGTGTGTGTGTGTGTGTGTGTGTGTGTGCGCGTGAGAGAGAGAGAGTGCGCTATTGCATTATCATTAAAACACATTTTGGTTTGTTGGTAGTTAATCACATTTGTCTTTCTTTTGCTTCTGTTAATTGACAGTGACACTGGAAGCAAGCATGCCCATTGTGTACTGTACAAATGGAACCAAATGGAACCCATAATTGCAGTTGCAATTTCTTCAGCAGTTTAAACTTCATCGCACCGCCTTTGGTTGCTGCTTGCAAAAAGACCTTGCAAAAGGTTAATCAGTTTTACGGCAGTATAGGGTAGAGGACCCATCACATACAGTACATTAGGCAATGTATTGTATATGATTGCATCCTTCAGGGACCTGCTAAGAAATCATGTAAGTGTAATTTAAAGTGTCCACTGACAGGACTGTACATGCTGTACAGTACTGTAATGGAGGGGAAAAGGTTCAGATGACCCTGAACCTTGTCCTAAGTGCTTTACAAGGTCTGAGGGAGTGGGGGGGTTGGCGTGAGGCGCAAACACTTGCATGATCTTCAAGTGTGCCTTGATGCAGGAAAGGTTGAGAGCCACTCATATATGCTAGGACTGCATGCTGCAGGGGCTTGACAAGCCCTCCCTTTAGACCAGTGGTTTTCAAACTTTTTCGTACCAGGGCCCACTATTTATTCTGCATTTTAGCCACGGAGAGAGTTTAGTTTCACAGATCCAAAAACGAAGGATTTTCAAGTTTGTGTCCACAATTTTTGGCAAAAACGTTGGCCAGACTAACAATTCTTCCACATTTTCTAAATGTGTACATTCTTGAAAATCAAGGAATTTAGATGGTTAAATTAGGGCTGTTGAATGATAAAAAAAAAACAATCAAATTAATCACAGCTTCTAATTTAATTTAAAGGTAGGGGAAGTGATTTCACTTTTGTCAGATATCACCCAAAAAATATTTTTTTCTGTTAAAATGCTCTATTATAAGGTGTGGAAACCATATATAGAGTTTCCCCCTCCCCCACGTTAGCAGAGGAGCTAATAAAAGTTCCCCAGGTGGTGGCAAATTCTCCTCCAATCAGGATCGAGCAGCAGGTTCACATAGTGTAGCTACTGTTCGGCGCCCCTAGTGCACCAGGCTGGTACTACACCATGAATTTCAAATCACTTACCCTACCTTTAATCACAACAATTAATTTAATCATGATTAATCACCATTCGAACTAAGTCCAAAATATGCTTGTACACGATTTCAACATTTATAAGAAAATATTTATCGAAATAGGCGATCTACAAGCCCCCAATGCTTGTAGATTTAGCTATACTCTATCGCTCTGGTTACAGGGAGACACACAGCTATATGTCTCTGTAAAACCGTGCTCTACCCTTTTTTTTCAATGACAAAATGGTTTGAGTTAGTATGTACACGAGTTAATTGTGTTAAAAAATAATTAATAAAAAAATGATTCATTAAAATTAATTAAAAATGTAATCAGATTAATCAACAAAATGAATTTAAATAATTAGCTTGTTATTTTCAACAGCCTTAGTTTAAATATAATTTAACTCTTGAGAGTGTAAAATGATACATGATGAATGGGTCCATTTGGTATCATTTTACGAGTCACAGTTCTTCCAGGTCCCATTTGGTTACCAACTGTCCATCATTTAGCCTGCGGACCACCTGGAATCCTCTCAGGGACCGCTGGTGGTCCCCGGACCACTGGTTGAAAACCACTGCTGTGGGATAATATGCAACGTACGCAGGATCACCAAGAGAACCTCCCAAGACTGATAAACTGCAAGCTGCACAGACAGATAAACACGCTGTGATTGATAGCATTTCAGAATGTTTCCCAAAGTGCTTTGTAGATGGTTAGATTTAGTTTTTTTTTTTTACTATTATTCATTCAAGCAGCCACATGGAAATCGTCTTCTTAATGCTATTTGTGAACACTTGATAAAAGTTATTATCACTTAGATGTTCAAAGCCACACTATTTCACTCGGGGAATACATTATCCTCCCGACTGTAAACAACCGGAATATATAATGTGACGTGCGTTTTGTTTTAGAGAGATCAGAAGCAGCCTAAAATAAATGGCCGTCATAGTAAATTGTGCATTTTTACATCGCCTTTATCCAAGGCACTTTACAGATTGTGGATTCCTTTCACACACCAACGGCCATGCAAGGTACAAAACGGCACATCAGGAGCAATAGACCTTTAGGTAAGCCCCGCCTTCTTGTCCACCCTAGGACACTTTCCTTCCTTATTCATTCCAATGTAAATATCATGGACTTTACGCAATAAATACTAAATCATTTTTGGAACCTTCACAATCTCTTCCAAATAAATCAACAAGGCCAAGCCCTATGCAGTGGAAAAATGTGTGTGGCATTTATTTTTTATTTTTTTAAAACAATGGTTTATCATTTAGGAAAGCTATTGTTGGAGAGGTTTGTCTTATCACAAGTTATGCCTAGCTGTGATTGGACCGTAGCAGTTTGGGGAGGGGCTTATACCTAAAGGTCTATTGGAGGTTAAGTGTCTATCCTAGGGATACATGGACACTAACTCTGGGGGAGCCCGGGTTCAAACCGGCAACCTTGTGGTTACCATCCATCCACTCTACCCCTAAGCCACCACTGCCTTGTAAAGGTCACTCCACCCCCATAGCAATATACAAAGGTGTGCAGTATATGTAATTGCGTTCCTTTTCTTTCTCTTAGAAGACACTCCAGAGATTGGGTTTTTTGCCTGTGTGTAAACTACAGTGCTTGTCAACCTGGAGGCACCCAGAGGACGCTGGGCCACCGTTTTAATATCCTCGATGCACCGCAGTCAGCACAATCGTTATATTGCGGTGACCAACTTGGTCTATACTGCGCTCCTGCTGCTTGGGTCTCTGTGTGCACATGGATGGATGAGTGGAAGAATATGAGGGGGGGAGAGAGCTCATCTTCCTCACGAGTTCAGGGACTATGCAGGCGCCCCAGGTAATCATCATGCCGAAATCCTTCTTCTTGTGTACATCAGAAAGGGTTTCTCCTCATATGGTGCCTATGATATTCATTCTTTTGAAAGAGGCAACGATGCAACCGGCATCCAAATATCAACATGAACGGTAGAGCATTTTTTTTTTGCATTTCTCCCTGTGTCCTCTAGTCCTCTATTCATTCATTCATGAGGCTATACTGTACTCTACGTACAGTATAGCCTCATGAATGAATGAATGAATGAATGATACAGTATTCCATGGTCTCCATACTGCTTCCCCATGGTCACTGCATGTTAAACAGTTTGATTAAAACTTCAAGAGTGATACTTTAAAGCACATATGTCAAACTAAAAGGGGATGAATTCTCTTCGGCCCTCGGGATAATATTTAGTCGCTATTAGAACTGGCCCTCTGGTATATTGCACACACCATGATAACAAATGAATGCAACTAGTCTTAGGTTCTCAATTCTATTGATTTATTTTCTCATTTTACTATGAAAGTAGCTATTGGTGAGGATCATAGAACAGGAAACTGAGCTTTAATAATGCATTTCTGTTTCTAATGCATGCAGTTTCTTCTTTGCATTTTGCTATTAAGGAACAGTGATTTTTGAAAGAAATTTCCTTTTTTTGCCGTTTGCCTGGAACATGTAGTCCGGCGGCTCTGGCCCTCGACTTGTACCAATTCTTCTAATTTGGCCCACTGTATGTATTTGAGTTTGACATGGAAACTTTAGTGCGTACAAACACTGTGTTTGTAAACAGATTGGTTTAACAACGGTATCTAACTCCACCTCACCTCCACTCTATTGCAGGGCTTGACACTAACACTTGCCCGCTTGCCCGGGGCAAGTAAAAAAAATGGTGGGGCAAGTGAAGACTGCTACCTGGTTGCCCGATCGGGCAAGTGTGCATCTTAGTGCACTATAACACAACACAAGATACATTTGTCTTGAAGGCAGTCATTGCACTCTGCCTCTGTGTCTTTCACTGCTTTCTAGATATCCACAATTCCAGGCTGGATTTGGGAAACAAAACAGGCAAATTAACATACACATCAAAATGACCATTAATCTTCTACATTCTCTAGTTGTGTAGACCTGGGCTAATTAAGATGATGATTTTTAACTCTTGAGAGCGTAAAAATGAAACCAAATGGACCCGCAAGGGTCCATTTGGTTTCATTTTTACGTTCTCAAGAGTTACATCTGGTTAACCAACTTAACTGGGGACCACCTGGAACCTGGGGGGAAAGTGACCATGACCTGAGGGCAAGTAGAACCTGACTTGCACTTGCCCGATGGGCAAGTGCCTCGGAGACCTTAGTGTCAACCCCTGTATTGGCTCATTGTGAATCTGCTGGAGACTGCTGGTGCTGTGATTGGCTAAAACGCTGCCTCACCCCACACAACCCCTGCTCCACCCTCACAAATTACCACCGCCTTTCCTGAGCCTGACAAATGTTTTGTTGTCATGATTTGTTGTCGACAACAAAGTTCTGCACCGTCTGCAGGACGAAGCAAGTGTCTGGTCTGCAGGGAAACGGCTGCAGCATCAAAGTAGAAGCCACGCAGAGGGGGAAAATGAAAAAAAAAAAAAAAGATTTTTGAGTAAAAAGTTGCATCCATTACCTTAAGTAAAGTTTTACCTGGTATTTTATTTTTAATGCTCTGCATGCTTAGGGATAGGCTCATGCATGCATGCATTCACATCTTCCAGGAAATAAGAAAGGGTACTTGTCTGGGTGACTAAACCTTTTGGCATACTTTTTAAATCTATATGCTTTGCCCTCACTGCAATAACACTGTGCAACGAACCGGCAAACAATGCGGTTTCAATAACTGGAAAAATGCCTTTTGTTATATTCCCTCTGCCCATTCTACAAAGCGTGAATATGCAATTGGAATTAGAAATCATGATTACCCCAGCATTGGCTAGACACTTTGGTGAATTTGCCAATGCTAATGATTCTTTATTGCGCCATAGAGGGCATTACATGGAACACATTATATTGTGTGGGGGTAGGGGGAGTGGGAAACCTAATAAAGGGAGGCATTTTGGTTTCCTGGGCTTAGTGATTTAGCTGTATAGCTGTATATGTTCCCTATTTCAATGTAAACGCTATAGCATTTACCCCCTCATGCACACGCAGACCTTCTTTATTGCGACTCTCATTTCTTATGTTCATTATGTTCAACTCATTTCACCCGTTTATTCTGGATCAGTTCACACTGTTTGTTTATTCCATTTAACCAGTGAAGCTCTAATGAAGGCCTTTTGCCTTTTTAAGCGTTTCTGTACTGTACTTTGATGCGTTTGTGTTGTACGTTAGCTATTGAAAAATATCAGATCTACAAGCTCATAGCGCGCCACCGAGTGGCGCGCTATGAGCTTGTAGGTCTGATATTTTTGAAAAAAAAGTGAAAAATGTGACTCAAATCTTTGAATATATTATTTCTGAAGCAAACATTTTTCACTCAAATCTTTGCTTCTGGGCGATCCCTAGAACATGTTTTCAGATGGGGCTCCACAGCTAAATATGGATAATTCTTGTGGTCCTTGGCATGAAATATGTTGAGCATCACTGACACAGGAACATAGATTTATAAAAATCTGTGTTTTATAATCTATCTAGTGTTAAGATAGAATCAAGCGAAACTCAATCTAGCGTCAGGAACAAGAAATCTAGCGCTGGAAACTACAGTAGAATCTACTGTCGGAAACTAGAATCTACTGTCAGAAACTAGAATCTACTGTCAGAAACTAGAATCTACTGTCAGAAACTAGAATCTACTGTCAGAAACTAGAATCTACTGTCAGAAACTACAATCTACCGTCAGAAACTAGAATCTACTGTCGGAAACTAGAATCTACCGTCAGAAACTAGAATCTACTGTCGGAAACTAGAATCTACTGTCGGAAACTAGAATCTACCATCAGAAACTAGAATCTACCATCAGAAACTAGAATCTACTGTCAGAAACTAGAATCTACTGTCAGAAACTAGAATCTACCATCAGAAACTAGAATCTACCATCAGAAACTAGAATCTACCATCAGAAACTAGAATCTACTGTCAGAAACTAGAATCTACTGTTGGAAACAAGAATCTACTGTCAGAAACTACAATCTAGCATCAGAAACTAGAATCTACTGTCAGAAACTAGAATCTACTGCCGGAAACTAGAATCTACTGCCGGAAACGGTCAGAAACTAGAATCTGTTGTCGGAAACTAGAATCTACTGTCAGAAACAAGAATCTACTGACGGAAACTAGAATCTAGCATCAGAAACTAGAATCGAGTCAGGACAAAATGGGTTAAATGATGTAGCAACGATAAATCAAAGCCTTATTAATTCTCCACCCTTAATTATTTTATATTGGAGTGCTTTAAATGACCTTGCTAGTCCTGTTTTTTTTTTTCCTGCTTTCCAAGAGAGCCCACTCCCACAGATGCCATGACAGCTAGGCCACTATTAGAGCTCACCTTATGGGCAAATTAAATTAATTACGGCTTTGTTACGTTTAGGTGGAGCCAAATGCGAATGGAAAATCCTGCTGAGGCTACTTTTAGGCAGACCAAAGTGCAAGCAAAGACATTACTATTGACGACCCAATACTGTATGTTTGCACATTGGCACACCCATGTCTCTGGGCACACCGTAGTGCACATTATTAAAGGACCATTTCACTACTTTTCAATATATCTTCATATAATAGGTCCCTTTTTTTAATCTGCCAAACGATATGTCAGTGGAAGACAGGTTTGTGAACTGCCCACAGTCGAGTCATATTTTATCATGTACATTAGTGAGGACCTATGAAGACATTGAAAAGTGGTGAAATGGTCCATTAAATGTTTTATTTTATTGAGCAAAGTTAAATACCTTTATTCTGATATACTCAGGTGCACGACCGTGCACCGATCGCTTAACTTATGCCCGCCCCGATCACAGAAGTAACGACTGTCAGACCAATAATGGTGTCAGAACTAGGAACCAGTGAAAAATGACATGCATACCACTATGCTGTTCTAAGGCCATATAGACACACTGCAGCATGTCCGTATACTGTGTGTCTATGAAGGCTCTGTGATTGACAGGGATCTTTAGACCTGTCCTGTCTGCTGACATGGCTGTTATGGTTGATAAGGACATGGTAGCGGATGACCTTGTCTCTGGCAAGGATCACCAGTATAGCCCTGTCTTTCTGTCTAAATCACTGATGCTCTGTCCTTTTCATTTCAAGGACAACGTAACCCCCCCCCCGCCCCACGGCACATGTCGATCATCACTGGCTACTGTGTGTGTGTGTGTGTGTGTGTGTGTGTGTGTGTGTGTGTGTGTGTACATACACATGTCATCCTCTGCCTTGTGGTAATGCGTATAATTTCGCAGAAATTGCACACTTAGCCTTAGCCAATAAGCATGGAATATGGGAAATGGTGCAGATCCATGTTCACATCATATCGCATGCATGGAGATGGCGTATACTGAATTAGCCATTCGCTAAGTCCCTCCTCAATCCGTCCTTATCCAATAGCCACACCAGAATAGGAAAGCGTGACCATGACAGTTTGCCCTGCATAGCAACTGTTGCTAAACTATTTGGATCGACATTTAGAGTTTAGAGAAGGGCTCATTGCGTGATGTAGAGATAAAATGTGTATGAGCAATCTACATGTGTTTTTGGACATTGTGGAACACAGAGGTGCATTGGCAGCCAGGGATTGTATAGATAAAATGTGTATGAGCAATCTACATGTGTTTTTGGACATTGTGGAACACAGAGGTGCGTTGGCAGCCAGGGATTGTGCACAGTTTGGCATCAACCAGGTTAACAGGTCCAGAGATTGCCATGCCTTAGGCCTAGTGGATACATGAAGTGTACGAATAGAACAGTCCTCTATCCATGGTGCTGAAACAACTGCATCACAGCCAATGAGTGTGATGTTATTGTTTTTTTACTTTAAGGAGGCGAAAAACATTAACTGTAGATATGCTTTTATTATAGAAGTGAATCAGGCTTACAATTTTACAGACTCGCAAATTAAGTTTTCACACTAGTGAAGAACAACAACTCATTATACTAAACAGGATCAAAGTGCTTCAATGATGGTTGAAATCCAGGCATGAAGAACAAAAATAAACAGGACAGTTTTGGGGGGAAATGTACTGTACCTCCATGCACTTTCAGTTATAAGGTTTGGATTTTACATATTGCCGCACATACAGTACCTGGCTGGGTTGAGCCAAATGTCCAGACACCCAGAAACGTGTTCAAAATATTCTAAACGTCATTAACATATACTTTTGCAAAAAGGGGTGAAGTGTGATGTTAAAATGATACTTTGATTTTGAAGTGAATACTATTATTTTGAAAATATGGGTACTGGTAATTAAACAATTTAGTACTTCTCCCCACCACCTCACCTGTACCTGGGGCATGTGCTTTCCAGTCTGAATGTTAAATCCTTGCAAAATCCTTCAGCCATATTACACTCTTCATGTTTTTATGCTTAATATTGGCTTGTGTTTGATGTATTCGCCACTTACATTTGCATTGTAAAATAAAGCCATTTAAATGTGGCTGCAAGTGTCAGCTTTCGTACATTGTACTGGACAGAACTTTGTTGAAGGGGACTGAATTAACATGTTGCAACAGCAGTTTCTGCATTAGCGTGAAATAATGCGCAGAGGCAAGAGAGAGGCAGGCACAGGAGTGAATGAATAAACAGCACTGTCCATGGGTCTGAAACAAATTGTATTTTTCTACTTTAAGGAGGTGAAATATCATTAGATATGTTTTTTCATTGTAGAAGTGAATCCGACTTACAACTTATAAGGCAGACTCCGGAAATTAATTCATTTTCACGCTATTGGAGAACAACAACAACTCTGTATACTAAACGGAACAGGATCAAAGCAACTCAACAATGGTTGCAATCCATGCGTGAAAGGAGAAAAACAAACAAGACACGTTTTTTTTTTTTTCTTTTTTTTACATACTCTCTCTACGCTCTAACATGTCTGAAGCGAGCCACCGTATTCCAGGGCATTTAATGTCCTGGAATACGGTGAGCCGAACAGTGACAAACAATTACTGCCTTTCAATCTGGCCAAACTGTTATTGTATACTGTAGGCTTAATGCATTCAGGGGTGGCTAGAGCGTTGGAGACAATGGAGATGGCCATTATGGCTCCACCGGGCCAAACTGCATATTACTGTCAAAGCTGAAATGAGTGGGCTAATATCAGTATTGTGATATTAACCTGCTACAAGGGTGTATTAAGTGATTCTGGGGGGGCTCATGTGGCCCCCGGGCCGCCAGTTGCCCATGTATGAATTAATTGACATCATGTCCGTTGTCCATTTTCTTCCCAGGGCAGAGCACATTTCACAGACATCATGAGATCAATCAACACATTACGGCAGCCCACTCGGGTCTTAGAGAGCGATCTATACTCGGCACACATAACACAGGGGAAACGGGGTAGTATTAAAAACGTACGTGCTGAGATCCCTGTTGAGTACAGATGGATCACACTGTTTAACACCGTGATCATCCACCTGCTGCTGGTTATTGAAGTAAAATGACTCTCTGTTGTAAGCTGTTGTTCCACTCCATCGGCTGGAGAGAATTATTATCGCGGCGCATTATGCTCAAACAGACATTCTCAGGCGTGTGCTTGTGCATGATGTGCGTGCGCTGGTGTGTGTGTGTGCGTGTGCACAGCCAGCGGCTGTTCGTGTGAGGACACATGGATAGCACTATCACACTCACACAGAGGCACCTCATGAGCCTCAAGGTCGCTGTGCCTTCTTGAGACAAAAGGAGCACTCTGCCCTCCTTTTTCTACAATTTACTAAAGAACAAGTTAGGTTGAAAACATGCCAGCACGTTTGCAAATGGACTGATTTCTCTAACCATAGTGTTTACTTTGCTATGTGTGTCCAAAGTGTGTGTGTATTTTTTATATTTTTATATTACTTTTG
The DNA here is from genome assembly GCA_039105355.1 of Benthosema pterotum. Taxonomy (NCBI): domain Eukaryota; kingdom Metazoa; phylum Chordata; class Actinopteri; order Myctophiformes; family Myctophidae; genus Benthosema; species Benthosema pterotum. Next base: position 10,613,393 of record CM076975.1, on the reverse strand, counting down.
CAATAGCTGTCGAGCACTCAGTTTCTGACCCCTCAATGTCACAACTTTGACACAAGATGGCTTTGTACGTCTGACTGTAAAAGTAATAGTTTGCAGTCTGTTCATCACACTTTTTTTTTTAGCTCAAAGTAAAGTCACATTAGCACATCTCCCTCGCCAATGCAATACTGTTTAAAGCAACGGGATGACTAGTGATATTAGGAGAAGTAACTGGAATATTAGTACTGTTTTGTAGGACGTAATCTTGTTACTTTTACAGAGAAAAGTAATATTACTGAAATATTTTATTCATAGTTACACCTATCTCTGATACCGTGTAAATATACTGTGTCTGTGTGCTTGTTTGTCTGTCTATACGTAATGATATACAATATATGAAATATTTTTCAAGGACAAACCTGTGTTCTAAGGGGCCCAACCAATGTAGTTATTATTTAGTCACAATCACTTTCACAGTCACTTTTAAAAATGGTGGAAACGGCATATCCACAAGCACACATGTGCATTTAAATCACCTTTATCCACTTACACACCAGTGGAAAACATGCAAGATCTTTGCTCAAGGACACTTCGGCACCAACTCCGGGGGTTGCATTGGTTCGATATATGGGAACCTCGCAGTTCCTATTTGGTCACTCTATCCCTGATCCACTGCCGCCTGTGAGCTAATACATACAATTTATATACAGTACCTCTTTGTACAGTATATGTTGAGTTATACAAGGAATATGAGGGGGAAACGCACGCGCGCACACACACACACACACACACACACACACACACACACACACACACACACACACACACACACACACACACACACACACACACGCACGCGCGCACACACACTGTTTCTGTACCTCTTCCCTGACAGCATCCATATATAAGCCCTAATGCGTTCGGTTCATTAAGAGCACGTGAAGCTCAGGCAGAGAAGCAGCCAGCACTCAGCCAGAGCTAAATTGCAGCTGATGACAGTACTATATAACTCTGTCAGTGGGACACTAATTGTTGTTGTTGTTGCTTATCTTTTCCCCGAGATATGACTGTGCTACTACAACAGGACCAGGGTGGAGAGAGTAGAGTCACAGAGCGTCTGAGAGAATGAGAGCATGAAAACGCAGACTCCTCATTATCCTCGCTAATGAGAAATAAATGACCTCGCAGCTGGCTTTTTTGGGGGTGGGGAGATCGACTGCATTACCGGAGGGCGGATGGTAGGGGGCAGCATGATGCATCGCTGAGTTCTACTGACTCTTTGAGGGCGACGACCTTATAGGAGGCCCCATAAAGGCCGTTTCATGTTGTCATTTTTGTTTGTCCTGTAACTTTGGAACCTGTGAGCGAGACAGTGACAGAAATGTTCCCTGAACTGAAAGCCTGCATGGCTGTTTGATTTTCAACATTCTACTATGCCATTAATATACTTTTCAAGATGTTATGTGGACATGATAAAAAGGTTCCCCCCATTCTGTGGTTCTCAGAAATGGAGGTCTGAAAAAAAGAATTAACCTGGTGAAACACATCTTGATGTTGCGTTTCACCATGTTGATGATTATTCCTTCAGACCCTTTTTTCCTGAGAGGGTACAAATGGAACCAAATGGACCCTAGCGGGTCCCTAGTGGGACTCCATTTGGTACCCTCTCAGGAAAAAAATGAAAATTCTCTTTTAACAAAATTGATTGTGATATACAGTACAATCATGGACTGATTTTTCTTTTTTTAGCAGCCTGATCGAAAAACAAAATCACACCCCATCTTCTTGAAAAACTGCATTTCAAGCAGCAGTGCAGCAGTACAGTAATACAGTGAATATCTTAACATTCTATGTGAGCCTCCTCCCTCCGGCTAATGCTTTTGCATACAGAGCTCATCGATGCTGGCAGGCATGTGAGCCTTCAGCTTGATGTCTCAGCTTTCCCCATAATCGCACGTCAAATCGGACGCGGAATAACTAGAGCCTGCCTCTTCCTGTTTGCTCACAGCTGAGGGAGAATTAGATCATTGCAACATGGTCTCCTGTAGCCAGACGATCATAAAACCTTGCTTATGTACCTCCGGTGACACTCTGAATTTAATGAAAGATGTGGACGGGAAACAAGTATGGTTCTGGATTGACAATGAACCCAAAGTATGCTGTATACGACAAATACGTAGGTGGTTTCCTTATGCCACAGCTTTCGCGGTCGAAACCCTTATTTTGAAGCTCCAGATCTTCCGAAATAGGATGTATAATGGCGTAATCTTGTGTGACCCGGATGAACCATTCTCTCTCCCAGTGCAACTGGTTGGTCTGTCTGAAAAGTGGACATTCAGGGGTAGTATCTGAAAGTATGCCTCTTGAATGCAAAACACATGGCGCAGAGAACAGGTAACTCTATTTAGTGCAGCGGCAAGTGCTGTACATCAGTGCATTCACTGATGTACAGCACTTGCACTGTCCCCTTTTTTCCTATGCTGCTTGATGATGTGGTTCTTGGTGTGTGGGAGAGGGTGTGCATTGTGCAAGCTATCTATGTACAGTACTGTATATCTGTATCTGTGTACTGTATGCATCTTGCTCAAGTAGCTTGACTGTCTGGATATTAGTGTCGATCTTGGTGTGGAATATTAAAGGTGTACTAGGTAAAGTGACTAGTGGTCACTGCCGGTACTGCAGTTTTTAGATAGAGTCCAATATTTCCCAGCATCCCTTGTGGATTTAAGTTGCATTCAGATTGGTCATTGTAAAGGGCCAATCAGGACATCAGGATATAAATACAGATATGAAAGAGCTCTTTTAATGGAAAAGGTTACCTATACCTTAATTTCCAAAAACATATCTCACAAATAGTGGGCTGTGGTTGTTCACCCACAACTCTGGAGTGAGTGAAATGTTAACAGACCAATCGAACCAGGGATGTTTCTTTTTTCCTGTGGCAGATTTTGTTTGGTTTCCAGGCTACAAGTTTTATGGGTCCGCCCTCTTGAAAATGGGATGCTGCAGGGCTACAGCCTTCATGGTTCCAGCCCCCGCTCACTGTGTTCCGCAGATTTGGAAAATTCCGACTTCTGACATTTTCTAATCTGCGGAACGCAGCGAATCAGGCTTGCAACCCAGGCTAGCAGGGCTGTCCCTATGGCTTCAATCATTTGCAACAATCATTTGAAACCTGGAGTTAAAGGGCTGGTGAATTGAAAAATACATTTTTCACACTTTTAAACCACATCTGTGGTCATAGCCATACCCAACAATACCTGCCAAAAATGGGGAAATTTTGGGAAAACTTTTGTGTATTTTAAAATAAAAACTAAAAGTCAACTTTGAATTACTTGAAAACAAAAAAGTGCTGCGTGATGACATATGCATTATCACATCACCTTGAAACAAAAAAAGACCACATAGTATATAAGTGGAAATCCAGTCTAATTTGCTGCAGGGCAGGAGAAAAAGTTCAGTTACAGGACTTTTATTAGGCAATTAAGCATCAATAATACCATCGGTTGTTGTTGAAGTTGCAACAGACACACAACATGCATAAAGCTAAAGGTCTGACTCAGAGTTTTCTGTTTTCAATGATGAAATGCTGTTGGTTTAGTGGTGACACAGCTGTAGTTACAGTAGTTTGTTAGCAGTAGTCAGGGCTTGACACTAACACTTGCCCGCTTGCCCGGGCAAGTAAAAAAAATGGTGGGGCAAGTGAAGACTGCTACCTGGTTGCCCGATCGGGCAAGTGTGCAACTTAGTGCACTATAACACAACACAAGATAAATTTGTCTTGAAGGCAGTCATTGCACTCTGCCTCTGTGTCTTTCCCTGCTTTCTAGCTATCCACAATTCCAGGCCAGGCTGGATTTGGGAAACAAAACAGGCAAATTAACACATCAAAATTACCATTAATCTTCTACAGTGTAGACCTGGGCTAATTAAGATGATGAATTTTAACTCTTGAGAGTGTAAAAATGAAACCAAATGGACCCGCAAGGGTCCATTTGGTTTCATTTTTACGTTCTGAAGAGTTACATCTGGTTAACCAACTTACCTGGGGACCACCTGGAACCTGGGGGGCAAGTGACCATGACCTGAGGGCAAGTAGAACCTGACTTGCACTTGCCCGATGGGCAAGTGCCTTCGAGACCTTAGTGTCAACCCCTGGTAGTAGTGTTTCACTTTCAAGTCATTTTAAATATAAGCAATTTGAAATATCCTGGGTTGTTTTGCATGCCATTGTGTTTGGTGGGGCATGCCTAGATATGCCCCTGCTAGCAGCACCCCAAATCGAAGTGTGCAGATGCATGCACACACACACACACACACACACACACACACACACACACACACACACACACACACACACACACACACACACACACACACACACACACACACACACACACACACACACACACACACACACACACACGTAAAAAAATCGAACTGCATGACACAGCTGTCTGTCCAGGCTGCCTAATCAGTCAGTGGAGGGCACAAATACATGTACGGCCCAGTCTCCATACCGCCATGAGGCCTGAGTCCAGGAATTCAAATGAACGAGGAGTGCACAGGAGTCAGGAATTCAACACAAAAATGAATGGAGAGGCGTGGAATCCGGAGCCATACAACTCAGCCATACAACTCACACCCCTCGGTCCCTGGAATCCAAAATAAATTAAATAACTCCAAGAAGTCTGAATTTTAATGAATGGAATCTGCCACTCTGGAACATGAAATTCAAATGAGTAATATAACTCTTGGCCCCAAATCTCTCTCTCTCTCCCTCTCTCAAATGCTCCTCAGCATTGTGGGTTATTCTATGTGACAGGCTGGGATGAGATGCGGTAAGAGAAAGAAATACAGATTTTATTAAGACTTTAACCCCTATATTATTCATTGACCCGGATGGGGTGCCCTCTGCTTATCCATAACAACATTTAATGTTATTATTTTTTTTCGAACATTGCTACTAGGGATGTCCCGATGCCACTTTTTTTTTTCCCACCCGATACCACAATTTCTGTGTTAACCGATGTTGATACCAAATACCGATACCAGAGAAAAACATATACAATAATATATTAGAAAAAAGGTATTATATGAACTCCAACAACTGAGAAAATCAGACTCCTTACTGAAATGTGCACTTGGGCAACTACAAAGCAAACTCCACATGGGCCAACATTTAATTTAACTACCATAGTGTCAACCCCTTACCCCTGTGTCAGACCTGCACTTGGACTGGCATATGTGATCGCACCTGGTGCTTTGTGCCTCTTGTCGCACAAGACTAATTTCCCCTGGGAGCCATGAAAGTGTATTTTTTTATTTTTTACCCAAATTCACTTTTTAACATATTGATACAGTTCGAACTTTGATCTTACTATTCATTCGAACAGTTAGATGATTTGGAGAAGTTAAATGTGTGTATTTATTTGCCAAAAACGCGACTTCTAAT
>CM076975.1:10572959-10602959 GCA_039105355.1 Benthosema pterotum | reverse complement strand
GGTGGTCTGGGCCCAGAAGCTCTTAGTGTTTTTATTTTTTTTTAATTATTTTTTATTTTTATTTTTAGGAAGTCCTTACTTCCTGATTGGCCTCATGAAATCTGCCATAGACTGGTCTACACCGGGGTTGCCCCAATCCAATTGCGTAAAGGGAAATCGGGGGGCCGACGTCATTTTCAAATAATCAGATTGGGATCAGGAGCAAAAAACTTCATGACAACATGATCAATAATATATACATGTCATGATATTAGACTGATACTATATTGTCTGTGATATGGCATTATAAGTGTCCTATAAAAATATAGCGGTAGATGATTAGGAAAAATCAGCTATCAGCATACAGTATATACTTAAATTCAAGTGATATATGGGCTATATGCACACAACTCTTCTTACTTCCGGGCAGCTTCCCTCCTTTGGCGTTTCCGATGACAGTAGCTTAGGCTATGTTCCGTTTAGTGTGCAGTGGTTCTCAAACCTTTTAATTTCAAGGACCCCCCCCATGATAACTCTTGAGTCTATGAATTGACCGTTAGGGGCCTATTTGGTTCCATTTGTACACTCTCAGAGTTACAGACCCATATGGGGCCATTTGGTGCATGTTTCTGGTGAGTCAGCAATGCACAATACCAGCACTGCCAACTCGGCTCACTGGCCTTGTGGTGAGATTGTCTGCCCTGAGACTGGGAGGCCAGGGTTTGATTCCCAGCCGGGCATCATACCAAAGACTCTAAAAACAGGACCCAATGCCTCCCTGCTTGGCACTCAGTGTCAAGGGTTGGATTGGGGGTATGTCCCTGCGGCATACTAGCATCGTGTCCAGCTGCCTCACACTACAGAAACAGGAGTTAGGCTTCTGACATACAGTATATAAGCCTTTGGGCCTCATGGCAAGGCTACTTACTGACTCTTATTTGACCAGAATGGCACAGCAACTTCATCCAGTAATAACTGTGAAGGAAGTTGTGAAGGGACACAAGTTCTTTCCAAAACGGCACGTGTGCATATAGAGTTCCTTTGATTTGCAAACATCCCACATCTTCGGGGCTTAGCGTTAGCCCACGTACAGTTTATTCCAGCAGCTAAGAGTCATGACATTTTGCAATTAGATGAGCCTGAACGGCGTGTTCACCTGAATGCACACACTAATTCCTGCTTATCCCCATAGCACTCGGCCTGTGAGGATTGCCTATCTGTCTTCATTAAACCCTTTGTGTCCTGAACGCGTTTTGGTGTTTTATCTGTTGAAAAATAGCAGATCAACAAGCTCATGTCGCGCCACCGAGTGGCGCGACATGAGCTTGTTGTTCTGCTATTTTTGAAAAATTGTGAAAATGTGCTGCAAATCTCTGAATATGTTATTTTGGAAGCAAACGTTTTTAACTCAAATTTTTTGCATCTGGGGGATCCATAGAACAACATGTTTTCAGATGGGGGTCTGCAGCCAAATATGGATAATTCTGGTGGTCCTTGGCTTGAAATATGTTAAGCATCACTGACACAGGAACATGGATTTTTCAGAGAAACTAGAATCTGTCAGAATCTAGCATCAGAAACTAGAATCAGGGTGTCAAATAGAATATATTCTTAGATTTGCGCATCATTTTTCACAATTTTTCAAAAATAGCAGAACAACAAGCTCATGTCGCGCCACTCGGTGGCGCGACATGAGCTTGTTGATCTGCTATTTTTCAACAGATAAAACACCAAAACGCGTTCAGGACACAAAGGGTTAAACAAACCAACTGATGGCACATCCAGCATACTTCAGCAATGTAAAGAGTGGGGGAGAAAAAGAAAAAAAAAACCATCAGAAAAGACACATTTAACCTGCAGATACGCTTTGAATGAGTTGGACGTTGCCTATGGAATTTTGTGACATTGCATGTGTGTTAGTGCTGCGTGTGCGTCTGTGCGTTTTTGTGCTCGTGCCACATTTGCGTACAAGAAAATGCGTGAGCATTCTAGTTATGGAGAGAATGTTTGACATAAATGTTCAAACATTTGTTGAAAACAAACAGTTGAAAATAATTGTGTAGACTAGCTAACAGCTCCAATGTATGGATTTAGTTTATAGTAGGGGTGGGCAAAAATTGATATGTCAACATATTGTGATTCCTATGCCACAATATCAAGTCGGTTAAAAATAGTTTTTTTTAGATATTTATGTAGGCATATTTATTAATTTGTCCATGTCAAAAAGACTGATTAAAGTTATCTGGCTGCGTTGGAGTGTATGACTTTTCACATATATATTGTTGTATATACTTGAATATATACATTCTAGTTGTTTGAAACTTTCATGGTCCGTATTGTTTAGAATTGTTTTAAAATATACTAATAGGCTATAACAAAAGCAATGTCATTTTTTGGGGGGGAAAAATCACTAAATGAATATAGTGGATCGAATTGTAATATTCTAACATGCCGTGGGGTAAGTGAATCGTCCCAGCCCTAGTTTAAGGAGGAACATGCACATATTATATAAATTTGTGTCACTACAGATCAGCAGAGATTTGTGTGCTGTATCTAGCAGAATGTCACACCTTAGAGATTAAGCATTTTCTGAAGCACGCAGAACACCTTATTTATAGAAAGCAATCACCCACATTCAAGTGCATCTCTACGATTCTAAAGACTCACCTCAACTCTCGCCTGCACCGTTTCAAAATGTATAATAAACACACATCACAATTGTAAATGAGAAATATGACCTGGCATGAAAGCACGATTTCATTTAGCTTTTAATCCCAGTGCTAAAGTAAAAGGCCACCGAATTTTCCCAGAGGTGGGCACTGATGTAGAAATTCCTGGTTGATATGCGACGCATGTGTGCGCATGCGTGCGTGCGTGCGACTGCTACAATATTGGGTTTGTACCAACAACACGGCGGATGCTCCGTATAGACGAAACAGCCGCTGGCGATGTTTCCTCGCTGGGGCACATGATGAATTTTAGTCATAATCGCCATGCCCGCTGGCACGGCTCCGCTTGTCTTCCATCTTGTCTTAACTTGAACTGAAAATGAAGTTCTTTCAAACCTTCTTGTAGTATTTCTTTTTTTTCCCCGGACGGCGAGCTGAAAGGGTGAGGTCCAAATCAATCAGTGGAAAGATTACAAGAGGCAAATATATCGGAGGACTTGTTCTCTCTTCTTTCTGCTTAAGTGGCTAGACTACCGCACCACACAGAACCTTATAAACCGCACCTAATAGTAGCTTAAAACAGTGGTTGACAACCCAACCCTTGTCCCTCTTTTGTACATCTAGAAAAAGTCAGTGACCCTGCCCACACATAGCTCTATATAGTTTTCGTGTGATGAATAGCAGAATTAAATTTACCAGCCAAAAGTCTCCTGAGGGGACAGCAAATTTGTGAGACAATTTACAACTGAAGCATTTAGCAGGCACTCTTAAGTCTTAATCCAGAGCGACTTACATTTAAGCGTGGCAATACATCAGAGTCATCATGAAATATACATAAACTAGGGAACATACAGTAATAGTGTGTGTGTGTGTGTGTGTGTGTGTGTGTGTGTGTGTGTGTGTGTGTGTGTGTGTGTGTGTGTGTGTGTGTGTGTGTGTGTGTGTGTGTGTGTGTGTGTGTGTGTGTGTGTGTGTGTGTGTGTGTGTGTGTAAATTTATATGCACACACACAATAAATAGCATCGGAGCGTGTACTCAGGCAGTGAGCGCATGGTGTGAGAGGAGAAGGAGGGGATATCCGTGAGACTTTTGGCTGGTTAAAGGATGAGTTGAAGAGGCCGGCATATGCCCATACAAGGAGGGAGTTAGGGCCCTGATACACCTTGCAATGTTTTGATCAACATCAGTCAATTATCAACGTTGACTTTTCACCTTTCTGTGGAAAATGAGGGCCTTTACAGTGGTAGGTTTTGTGCGTTTTGACATGACTGATTTCTGGTTGAGGAGCTGGGCTGACTGCCTGGGTGAGGAATGGTCTAATTTGTCACTATAGAGCATACCTGGGCATTATGCGGCCCGGGGGCCAAATGCGGCCCTTTGGAAAACTCTGACCGGCCCGGGGACCACCAGTGGTCCTTGAGAGAGTTCCAAGTTAAATATGGAAAGTTGGTTAACCAGATGTAACTCTTTGAGATCGTATAAATGAAACCAAATGGACCCTTGCGGGTCCATTTGGTTTCATTTTTACACTCTCAAGAGTTAAAATATTCATCATCTGAATTAGCCCAAAGTTCAATCAGAGAATGTAAGAGAATGGTCATTTTTGTTATCCTGTTTTGTTTCCCAAATCCAGCCTGAAATTGTGCACAAAAACAAAAGAGATCTTGAAGAAAGTTTTGGGATCTGTGGGCCTAAAATGTCATCAAATGGCGGTCTGTGGCTCAGATACTGAATAAATATACTGTGCCCTGGTGTCAAAATGGTTGGTCTTACTCTTACTTTTATCTTGAAATTAAATTAATATTACGCAGACTTTAGTTCAGCCTTTAGCCTTGGCCCTCCACAATATTTTATGTATCTCATTTGGCCCCTTGGGAAGAATAATTGCCCACCCCTGCTATAGAGCATATAAACCTCCAGGATAGGATCAGCTTTTTTGTTTTGTTTCGAGTTGCCAACAACATCCCACACCAGTTGAAAGCCAGACTCCACTCATGTCCTCAGACAGTTTCCCAATTAATGCAGCATTAAACTCCCAGTTCTGGATCCAGTATTGGATTCCTCATTTGTGATTCACCAGTTCAGCTTAAGCAGGTTGACACTTGACCTGCGAAAAAGGAAAGTGTAGAGAAGTACAAGAACAACATAGTAGTGCAGTAATTCAGCAGCAGCCGCGTGCCGAGCTAATTAATGAGGAGGTGCCGCTGCCGCGTAGAAACCTCCCATCTCATCATATTGCCTGCTTCATACTCGGCCAACTGGCCTTGATGCGTCAATAGTAATATGAATATATTACACTTGTACCGACAGTGATATGTTATATGAATATATTATTTTAAAATGGAGGTAATAATGAATATATTAGAAAAACAAAGTAATATGCTGACAACACTGGTTCCAGGGACCTCCCAGAAACAATGATACGACGAGTTCCAAAAAGTTCACAGTGAAAGAATAATAAAATATACAGTATATTCAAAGATTAGACGGGCACAAAGTGATGCATTTGAGCTCCTTTAGAATTTGAATCCTGAAGTAGTAGCAGTTTTCGACATACAAGGTTTCCACCCAACAGTGGGCGCAGCAGGGGCGGATGTAACATTTCCCAATTGGGGGACAGGATAAAATGTTACGGGCAATGAAGCCGCCCCCATACCATTTTTGGTTACAGGACTTTTATTAGTCAAGTAAGCATCGATAATAATATCAGTTGTTGAAGTTGTAACAGACACGCAGCATGCATAAAGCTAAAGCTCTGACTTTTCTGTTTTCAATGATGAAATGCTGTTGGTTTAGTGGTGACACAACTGTAGTTAGTTAGCAGCAGTAGTACTGTTTCAAATCATTTTAAATATAAGCACTTTAATTTGAAATATATTGGTTTTTTTTGCATGCCATTGTGTTTGAGGCAGACTGGGCATTGAGGGCGACATTGCCCCCCCCCATGCCCATGCCTAGATCTGCTCCTGAGTTGAAGCGTAGCACAGTGAGCACGGAAAAGGCGTTGGTGAGCCGTACGTGCATTCCTAATGAGGAAACGGTGGTTTGGATAAAAGCCTGAGAAATCAGGCCTGGCGTTAGACAACGGGCATCACTACAAAGTCAACAGGGTGTGTGCTGTTGGCAAATGACACGCATCTATGGTATAAACACATGCCGGTCTGACAGGTGGGGGATGCGAATGTTGGCAAAAAAATAAAGGAATACAAAGGCTATGCTTTGAATATACGCCGGTTCAAATGCAAAATTAGGTTATACCAGAGAACGCCTATAATTAGAATTCTCTTTTGGGTGCAAACCCATCCCTTTGTGGCTGCAGGCAGACTTCAATAATTCAGGACAAACTTTGACAGTATGTACTCACAAGTCAGTCTCTAAACACCTAAACACCCAGTTTTTTGTTGCTAAAACTGGGTGGAAAGAATTTGAAAGTTTAACAATGTAAGCCTGACAAATACAGTATATAGTGTGTGGTAGGTGTTTGTAGATTGAAGTTCTACGAAATTGTAGAGCACTAGTGCAAAATGCACATTTTAAATGTTGACGTTTTTGGACATTCTGACCTACTGGAATAGGTCATTTACATACCGGTGTATTAGCATATTACATTTGAGACACCCACTGTCCACCTATACTGTCAACTTTATTACAGGACCAAAAGGCTGATCTCCTTTGGGAATGCATGCTCTTCTGTTTATGTAATACCTGTTGTCCGTCTGTCCCTTTCCTATTTTTTCTGAGATTTTTATCCCCGTGATTTTGTATATTTTTATCACCCAAATATCATGCCAATTCCTAATGTGATCCTGGGCTCTACACATCCTCCGCCAACATGGGGAGGCAGTGAACTGGACTCATGCTCCCTTCAATGCATGGAGTCTGGCCTTCTTTTTACTCGACAGTTTCCTAGCCTGTTGGTGTCCCTTCTGTGCGCATGTATGGCCTTCCGTGTCAGCCTTTTGGACAAGTACTGTACAGGTGTCATCACTATAACATCATCAGCTATGATGTCATACTGAGGACACGAGGGCAGTCTGTGAGTCACAAATATGAATTTGTAGGTTTATGGATATTTTTTGGGAAGAAACAAGAAGGGAGGGCTTTGTGTAGACTTGAGGAGCAAGATGGCAGGCGTCTTATTTCGGTGCTGCAAGCTCACAGGCAGTTGTGTTTTGCGTGTGCCCTCCCTCCGGCCTCCGGTGTCACCATTCAGGAGAGTAGAAGGATACAGAATACGCCCGGTTGTTGTATGGGGTCGGGCGTGGCATTCTTCGGGCCGTGGATCCGGTCGGGCGGTGGACTCTTCGCGCCACAAAGGGTTCCTGGAGAAGTTTGTGGAGAACTTCCGAGAGGAGTTCCGACGTAACCAGGAGATGAAGGACAGCCTGAGGAAGTTCAGAGAGGAGGCCAGGAAGCTGGAGGAGTCGGACGCTCTCCAACAGGCCCGCCGGAAATACAAATCCATCGAAGCGGAGACGGCGAGGACGTCGGGGGCACTGAAGGACACCCTGGGCTCCCTGGCCGACACCGTCGTGGAGGGCCTGAGAGAGGTGGGGCGTTCGGACGTGGGGAAGAGGATCGGCGAAGGCGTGGCGGAGGCCGCCAAGCTGGGCCAAACCGGGCCGCTCAGAGCCATTTCGCGGAGCGTGGAGAGCATCGCGAAGGAGATGGGAGCAGACGTCGGGCCTTACAGAGCACCTCCTCACCTGAGGAAGAGGAGCGAGTTCTCCTCGGCGGACGCGGCAGCCCGTAGGGAGTTCGAGCCCAACGGCGAGGCCACGGAGGTCGTCGTCCACAAGGACTCCGAGTGGTCCCGGCAGTGGAGGGACTTCAGGGACAACAACGCGGTGCTCAACCGGCTCTTCGCGGTGAAGGCGATGTACGACGAGAGCAACAACGTCCTGGTCCGGGCAGCCCGGGCGGCGACCGACGCCATCGCCGGCCTCTTCTCCCGGACGGAGATGTCCGAGGTGCTGACCGAGATCCGGAAGTCGGACCCGGGCTTCGACCGGGGTCGCTTCCTCCGGCAGTGCGAGAAGGTCATCATCCCCAACATCCTGGAGGCCATGGTCCGCGGGGAGCTGGACGTGCTCCGGGACTGGTGCTACGAGGCGGTGTACAGCCGGCTGGCGCACCCCATCCAGAGGACCAGGAACCTGGGCCTGCTGTCCCACTCCAGGATCCTGGACATCGACAACGTGGACCTGGCGATGGGGAAGCTCATGGAGCAAGGGCCCGTGCTCATCGTCACCTTCCAGGCCCAGATGGTGGACGTGGTCCGCGGCCCGCGGGGGGACGTGGTGGAGGGGGATCCGGAGAAGGTGCTGAGGATGGCCCACGTGTGGGCGCTGTGCCGCGACCAGGGGGAGCTGGACCCCAACGCCGCCTGGAGGCTCCTGGACCTCCAGGCCTCCAGCACCGAGCAGCTCCTCTAGGGGGTGCTGGTTCTCAACCTTTTTTGGGAATTTCAAGACATATCTTTGAGGTACAGTTGGAGGGACATCAGGGCCGGATTTAGCCAGCCCTACTAGGGTGGGCTGGTGGAACGGTTGTACCTCGGGGTACTCCGGTTGGCCGGTTTAGTTGATGATGTAATGGTGACGTCAGTAAAAGACCTTTATACTTAATGTCATGAGTATTTGCCCGCCATAGCCTACTTGTCCGCTGATTTAGTTTTCATCCGACTGCAAAAGTACGGTTGAAGGGACATTTCACTTTCACAAAAAAGTTATATAAGCTACTTGCTACTATGTGAACACTTGATTCAGTACCACGATATTTGATATATCCTAAAACTCCGTTTTAACCATGTTCAATTCATCAAAACCACCCGTCTTTTTTCTGGTGCGAGGGGGTATGCTTTTCCATTCACGACTTTCATATATAATTAAAATATTGTTTTATTCTCTACATGTTTTATTCTCTACTGTTTCTGTGTTTTAACTTATGTTGGGTTTGTATAGGAAGGAACGTCTAACATTATGAGATATCTAGATTGTGAACTGAGCAACACTGTCTGGGGTGCTCACATACTGTAAGTCTGAGTATAGACAAAAATGAGCACGTGCACGAGCAGATCAGTTTCATGTCGAATTGAAGATTCAACGCAATCTCACTCTACTCGTGCACGTACTGTAATCGGTTGCGGGTGGGGTAACAGGAGTTATGGAAAAGACCTTTGATTGGCTGGATTAGTTGATGATGTAAAAGTACTATAATTGAAATAAAATCTGGTGTAAAAGTAGGTAACATGCAATAGTATGTAAATACATACATACTGTTGTTGTACAATAACAATACAAGTTGTGTACAATAACACTACAAATTCAACAACAGGTTGCGAAGATCTCGCGAAGGTTGGAGATGTTCTAGCGAATGGTGCTGTCACCAGTGTGCACTTGTTTTTTCATACCGGGCACTGTGATGTCATCATGAACCGGCCCATACAGGTTAATGAGCTAAAACGCAAATGGTTTTGATAGCATATTAGTGAACTGGATGCGATGCTACATGGAGGGGAGAAAACAGACTGTGGAAGTGAACGGAGCAATTCCCCACTCCCAGTGAGCTAAAGTGAGCTTAAGGAAGGATATGACCTTTACTGTTCCTATTTCAGTATAGTGACATGTCATCAGCTGGTGAATGCAATATTCAAAGTCTAAGGTTTAGTTAGTGGTGAGCATCGATTCATTTTCTTAATCTTGATTAATCACACTGCTATTGTGGGGTTGATCATGAATAACCGTGATTGAAATGGCTCATTTGAACTCTGCCGAAGGCATTTAAAATGTGTGTACTACTACTAAATGTACCGTATTTTCCGCACTATAACGGGCACCGGATTATAAGGCGCACCGGATTATAAGGCGCACCGGATTATAAGGCGCACCTTTTAGAACTGTTTGGCTGACAAGGAACATCGACATACGTATTAGCCCACTCTGCTCACTCACGAGTAGGCCATGGCCTAAGTTAGCTGATCTAGTTTTAAGCTATTTTTAAAACTAAATTGTTCCTTTTCAAATGGAAATTGAAATACAGTAATAATATGCCTAAATTCTCACCAAATGCAGGCATTTCCTTCCCTGGTATCGAGGTGTTTGGTGTGTATACGATATATGTGTTCATATGTGCAAGTGTGCACATTCTTGCAACTATATACAGCTTCTATGTGTGTGTGTGCGCTTGCATGCATTTGTGTATGAACGCATGCGCATGCAGGCATGCAAGCCTCGCTTTCAGAAGACCGTCAGTCACAAGGGTCGTCCCTGAGTCTTGATATTCAATTAGGCAATATAGTATTTATGAGGCGAGACCGATGGACCTGTAAAACCTCTGCCTGCTCCAAAGGTAGGCGCCACGCTTAATTTAGCCCTGATAGCGAGATGGCCTGGAGTTGGAGGAGAAGAGGCGGCCAGAGGGGACAGTGAGAAAGTATAGCGTTTATTATACAGAGACGCTATATAGAGGACGACGATAGCTTCAATATGCTGAGACTTGCCTGTGAAGGATGAAGCCCTGTGGATCCTAGTCAAAGACCTCAGAGACATTATACGCCTCACAGACCAAACAAAGTATTAAGTCCCAGAATGAGTTCTGCGGTCACTAAAGAAAATGGCTGCCCTTTCCCGCCATTTATATGTAACACACGGATCAAAATGTTAAGTAGCAGTTGTGTCTGTAGTGGGCAAGCTTTGTGCACAAAAAAAAAAAAAGTTTGGGCAAATGAGTGTTATTTTAATCAAAATACTGTGCGCATATACTATTGTTTTTTAAAGGGGAGAAGCCCCTAGCTCAGGGGAGCCCAACCAGTAGATCGGGATCTACCGGTAGATCTCGGCTTGATCACAAGTAGATCTCGGGAGATGTGGGGGGGAAAGAAAAAAAATGGGGTGGAAAAGAAAAAAAGAGCGATTTTCGTGTGTGTGTGTGTGTGTGTGTGTGTGTGTGTGTGTGTGTGTGTGTGTGTGTGTGTGTGTGTGTGTGTGTGTGTGTGTGTGTGTGTGTGTGTGTGTGTGTGTGTGTGTGTGTGTGTCTGGACTGTTCTCATTATGATTGCATTTGCAATGGCAGTGTTTGTCCAAGTCTGTTGTACTTATGTTGTACTGTTGTAATGTAGGCCTACTTATGACAAGTCTGTTGTACTTTATGCTTATAGACATAAAGTAAAGTGGTAAAACAAAGTAGTGTTGTGTTGTTGTGAAGTTACTGCAGGCTGGCAACGATGTGTGTGGTTTTAAATGTTGATATTGGACTGGTAGATCCCGGAGGGGTTGGCTGCTGAAAAGTAGATCTTGGGTCAAAAAAGGTTGGGCACCCCTGCTGCTAGAGCAATGATAGCTGTTTCCTCAGCACCAAGGCCAGTTCTGCTAGAGCAATGAGAATGGTTTCCTCAGCACCAAGGCCAGTTCTGCTAGACTCACAGCAATGAGAATGGTTTCCTCAGCACCAAGGCCAGTTCTGCTAGACTCACAGCAATGAGAGTGGTTTCCTCAGCACCAAGGCCAGTTCTGCTAGACTAGTACAGTAGTACACTATAGTATAGATTTTGTGCCAATGCAAACATTAAAGGTAGGGGAAGTGATTTGAAATTCATGGTGTAGTACCAGCCTGGTGCACTAGGGGCCCCCAAAAGTAGCTACACTATGTGAACCTGCTGCTTTCTCCTGATTGGAGGAGAATTGTGGTGACCTGGGGAACTTTTATTAGCTCCTCTGCTAACGTGGGGGAGGGGGAAACTCCATATGTGGTTTCCACACCTTATAATAGAGCATTTTAACAGAAAAAAATATTTTTTGGGTGATATCTGACAAAAGTGAAATCACTTCCCCTACCTTTAAATGCCATTGACAACTAATGGACAGTCATGTGGACAAGCAAACCGTTTTTGTATTTTTTTTTTTACAGTAATAAAAACTCTCTTCTGCTACCATAAATCTCACACACACACAGACGCACACAGACGCACACACGCATGCACGCACGCACGCACGCACACACACACTCGCACACTTCTCTCGCCTTAAATGTTTACATATCAGTCTCCGGAGCAATGCGGTACAAAGTCAAAATTACAGTGCCTTCATGTGGCAGCCAGGTCTATTGATGCACCGCTTTCTTCACACTAGTGTGGCTTTTTAGTCTTGATAAGCATATGCACACTCTGTAGGTAGAGCAGAATGAACTTGACTCATACAAGTACTGGCAGGGTCAATGTGCATGTAGTACACAGTCAACAGTCCCCTCGATCCCTATAGCAGCACAGCACACAAAACAAATAGAAACTAGATTAGATTAAAATTTGGAGCACTGGCACTGGGGGAAGATTGGAACTTCATACAACACACACAGCGTAGGAGGGTGAGCACGCCGGTGCGTATGCTGCTGTTGTGTTCCTTTCAGTTCTTTCAATTCATTTGTTGTCTTGTCACAGCATTACGTCCCATATTGTTTCCAACTTCGCATTGTGCCAACCGCGATGGACTCAGAAGCATTCCTATCCACGCCAACAACCTCCTAATGTAGC
Organism: Benthosema pterotum; assembly: GCA_039105355.1. Taxonomy (NCBI): domain Eukaryota; kingdom Metazoa; phylum Chordata; class Actinopteri; order Myctophiformes; family Myctophidae; genus Benthosema; species Benthosema pterotum. The sequence goes on along the minus strand of CM076975.1, from coordinate 10,590,785 downwards.
CCTCAAACTGTACCAGGATACAGTTTGATATAGGGCCGGATCTAGGCATGGGCGTGGGGGGGGGGTAATGACCCCCTAAATGCCCTGACTGCCACACCAAACATGATGGCATGCAATCAACCTTTCAAAGATATAGATATTAAAGTGCTTCTATTTATAATGATTTGACACACTACACTAGGCCTACTCTACTAACTACAACTCTCTGAGCAAGACAGCTTTATGCATGCTGCGTGCTTGTTGCAACTTCACCAACAACCGATGTTATATTATCGATGCTTTCTTGGCGATTAATAGAAGTCCTGTACAAGCTAATTTAAGTGAAAATGGTACGGGTTCAACTTCATCGCTTCATGAAGCCGCCCTCATACCATTTTCACCTGCCCCCCCAATTGGGGAAGGTTACATCCAGGCCTGGTTTGAAATGCGCACAAACTAAAGTGGAATGGGGCCATTCGTTATGAAACTTGCTGGGCACAAGCTCCACAGAGGTTTACTCCAGATAGTGTTTACTGACTGGCCTTGTCTCTCCTGCATGCCTACATGATTGGCAAAATTCTCAACTTTTGTCAGTTTGCACAGACAATATATACAGTATCTCTGATACGTGGCATTGCCATGAGCCACCATTGGACTGGCTCCATCAGGGGCGGATGTAACATGTCCCATTTGGGGGGGGCAAGAGAACATGTTGGAGGGCAAGAGAAAATGGTATGGGTGCGGCTTCATCACCCGTGGCGCGAAGCGACATTGATGCTTATTATTATTGATGCTTTACAGGACTTTTATTAGTCAAGTAAAGCATCAATAATAACATCAGTTGTTGTTGAAGTTGCAACAGACACGCAGCATGCATAAAGCTAAAGGTCTGACTCAGAGAGTTTTCTGTTTTCAATGATGAAATGCTGTTGATTTAGTGGTGCCAAAATTGTAGTTAGTAGCCGTAGTAGTGTTTCAAATCATTTTAAATATAAGCACTTTAATTTGAAACATCTTGGGTTGTTTTGCATGGCATCGTGTTTGGGGGGGGCAGACTGGGAATTTAAGGGGGGCACTGCCCCCCCATGCCCATGCCTAGATCCGCCCCTGGGCTCCATGGAGTTTGGAAAACTCTGTTTCTTCTGCCTACTATTACAAAAGCAACACTTGGGAGGATGGAAATATGAACAATACTTTGCCTTGATTGCGAGGCAGGACAACTTTGCCCAGGCAAGAGGCTGCTGTCTTCTGCTGCGAACACAACGTCAAATCTAAAGAAGCATCTAAAGAATAAACATAAGAATAACAAAGTTGGTTCCAAGAGATGAGCAGAGCAGAGCGGAGCTGTTTTGCCTGACGACATCCCCGGCTCCAAGCAAGCAGCAAAAGCCTCATTTTGAAAAACAAATCAGAACCGTTTTTTGTAAACAAATCACGAATCAAAGCAATCTCCGAATCAGAGGTAAACAGGCTTTCAGCCGCATACATAGTAGAACAAATGCGGCCACTTTCTACAGATGAATGCCCGTCTTTCAGACAGGCAACGTGGACATAATGGGACAGGCGGCCGATAACGGACAGGAAAATGTTTACAACCTTGAACTGTCTTGGAAAGACCTATTTTGTTTTGTTCCTTCACAACATGACGTTAAAAAGAATAAAGCAAGGTCATGTGTATGTCCTGTTGATTAGGGGATGACGGTGTCAGATTCACATGTTGTTAGACCATGCAAGGTACCAACCAGCACATCGGGAGCAATTAGAGCAATTAAGTGTCTTGCTCAGGGACACTAACTCAGGAGATCGAACTGGCAAGCTTGTGGTTATGATCCAGCCGCTCTACCCCTGAGCCTCCACCGCCCCATATATTCTGTAAAAAGTAATATGTAATATGTTACACATTACATTTGAGTGCAAGTAAATAAGTAGTGTAATATTACTTTTTAAAAGGGGTAATAAGTGATACACAGGTAACGCCTCTGGCAACTGTTTATAACTCAAAGGTTCAACCCTATTCACTGAAATAGATTGGGGAGAGCGAGGCAGAAAGACCAATAGTGTGAGGTGGTGGGTAGTAAAAGAGAGTGAGATGTTATTGACTTCCACTAAAATGTGTTCACTTTCCCTGCTTTATAGCTTAATAAGCAAGTTATTGATACGCCAGGAATTAATTACCGTTGGAGTGTAACCCTGATGTTTTTTTTGCCTTCCATCCGTGATTTTTTTCCACTAAAATGATATCATTACTTCTTCTTGAACAAACAAACATTGCTTCGAACGGATGTGAAAAAAGTCCACCATAATGGCAGAAGGACATTTGCTTTGTTGACCTTCTAAAGAGTTCCGTTTCCTAGAAGTCCTTGCGGGCACGTGATTGGCTCGATTTCTGTTTATGTCATCATAACCTGTCAGCCTTGTCTCCATGTCCAGGGGCGGATCTAGGCATGGCATGGGGGGGGGGGGGGGAGGCAATGCCCCCCTAAATACCCAGTCTGCCCCCCAAACACAATGCCATGCAAAACAACCCAAGATAATTCAAATTAAAGTGCTTATATTTAAAATGATTTGAAACAGTACTACTGCTACTAATTACAATTTTGGCACCACTAAACCAACTGCATTTCATCATTGAAAACAGAAAACAATCTGAGTCAGACTTTTAGCTTCATGCATGCTGCGTGTCTGTTGCAACTGCAACTTCAACGGATGTTATTTTTGATGCTTTACTTGAAAGTAAAACCGAAAATGGTATGGGTGCGGGCGGCTTCATCGCCTGTGGCGCGAAGCAACACGGGCGATGAAGCCCGGATGTAACATGGGACATGTTACATCCGCCCCTGTCTACGTCCGTGACAATGCTGGATTAAACAATATGAAACAAATGTTGGGTAGCATGGGTTAGGCAGCATGAACCAATGGATTAAAAGTCAGGTTACGCAGATTAAGCAATCAAGCTGCTTTAATGTCTTAATTCTGTTCGCATTAACATGCAATGCAGTTTTGAAACGAACTGGAAACATGCATGCAAGCTGCATTCAAATGGGGATACTTGAAATGAGCATGAACACGACTCGGATCCAGATGGTTTTGCATATGAAAAGAACGGATGAGGCGTATGTTGGGAATTTGGGAGAAATATGTTAAAGATGGAACCGGCCGGATGAGACGCAAAGAGGAACTGCCGAATTGGAGGTTCCGATCCACGTAAACGGTGGATCGGCTATAGCCCCGCGGCCCAAAGTAGCCTAAAGAAGAAGGAGGCCGAAGACGGAGTCTTATCTGTTTAGTACGCCCGTGAAAGGAAGTAACTGCCATCGTGCAAAAAAGAAAAATCCCTCTATGCACCGAAGGATTTCAAAGACTTTGTGTGCCGTAGTACCGCTGACAGTGTGCGCCACTGCTTGAGGAGGGTTTTGATTAGACTGAAGGGAAGCCTTGCCTGCCGTGGTGCAGAATGGCATCCTCCGGGGCAGTTCTTTAAGGGCAAATATCTTTCTCCTCGAAATACTTCAATAGATACTCCTCTTCCCCCCGCGTTTACATAATATAACATCCCCCCCCTAAATTCCCTACTTTCCGTGGCATGCCGCTATGAGACCCCTGCTGCAGCCTCACCGGGTGGACGGTGGTGAAACACACAGCTAGGCTTATTAGGAAGACTGACGTGCAAGCGTTGGAAATCCCTCAAGCATGGCTGCTGTGTTTTTTTTTCTTTTCTTTTTTTTTCATTTGCTGCCTTACTTTTACTTCCATGCCTCACAGATAAGTTGCGTGTGTGTGTGTGTGTGTGTGTGTGTGTGTGTGTGTGTGTGTGTGTGTGTGTGTGTGTGTGTGTGTGTGTGTGCGTGTGCGTGTGCGTGCGTGTGCGAGTGGAATTTAAAGGTACTGTATCCACATGATTCTGCAGTAAAACCGCAGTGGTGTTCTTGGGTATTTAGAGTTTTAGCACAGAATGTCACATCTGCACATTTCTCTATGGAACTAAATCGGCACCCCGCCAAAGCCCAAATGACGCTATGAAGACGACGTCTGCCGACAACTCCAGTAGTGGCGTTCAAGACTAGTCCGCAGAACTTCTGACAAATTCAAGCACTTCCATTGATCGTGTCTTACAGTGCAGTTTCAAGGTCTTGCCCAGCATAGGTTTTACTTGATCTGGTCCCAATCGACACAAATTTGTCTGGCTCTTGACCAGGCTTGGTGATTGGTCGAAACGGCTGTGTGTAAACGAATCTCAACAGAGCTATACTCACTCTGCCCTCAAAACACTAAGTAGTTTCGAAATGGTATATGCAGGCTTCAAACAGAGAATTATGACATACATGACACATTAAACGATGGGTTTGTGGTCGTCAATCGTCCCTCAAAGCACTCTGATTGGCCAATTTATGACGCCATCATGTCATGTGATATTGACACTACTGAGTGCAAATCTTGTTTATTTTCCAATTCATTGCAATACAAATATTCAATTCTCTCAGACAGTCCTTCCATACACTAGTATCTTCCTTGGTCCTTGATTCTCTGTATGGAATGCGATATTGTCCCCGTGTTGTTACACTGCGTCTAGACCCGGGGCGAGCTACACCTAAACAACAGCAATGGCCTCATTTCATTGTGTCTGACACGCAGGAGCACACATGCATGCAAGCGCACATACAGGTGCAGACAGTGGCACTTGGTAGTAAGCGAACATGCACATTTCATTCTCTCCCTAATTGGAGCAAAATGTCTGGACTGTAGTGTTTTCTTTCCATCTCTCCTGAAAAAACAAAATCGAGGCTAGTCCCCTTGTTGTGTTTAGCCTTGTTTAGCCTACTTCGTTTCACCCACTTTTTAAAGTGGTTCCTCTGTGTGTTGTTGTCCGCCCGCATTTAAGCTCAACAGTAACCGGTAACCTACTTGCACGCTTGTGTTTGACGAGAAATGACCTGAAGTGAGTTCCCATTGGTGCGTTCCTCGTTGTGCATAGAGGCACAAATGGCTGGGGGGCGCGTCAGGGCTCTGCACTAGGTCCGCTAGCATTTCCCTAAACACCACAACATCTTCACCCCAAAATAGCCAAACTACGAACTCCCAGTTTGGGCTTATTTTCTGATGAATGTTTTACTCCGGGATAGTTCAAAGTAGCCTGCTGGAGTCTGGTTTTAACCCATAGTTGTCGGGAACACCTTTTGATGTTTTATGCTTTTACTACTTAGTATTATTAGCATTATTAACAGTACTTAGCATTAGCATTATTTAACGTGGCGCAAACATCTTTGAATTATTTTTCGCTTCAGATATGGGGCCGATCTGGTAATGATTGGCACGTCCATTTGGACTACTACAGCCCTGACCTGTTATACTGCGCAATCATACAAGCCACTGACTGTCAGAAAGCCATTATATGGCCCTGCTGCCTCCTCTCTCTGCTGATTCACTGGGCGTGTACACCTCCCAGACACCATGACTGACACGTGAAGGAACCAACCTGAACAGTAATGAACAGCAGAAAGCTGCGTTTGGCGCTGTGCAGCGACCGCAATCTAATCCTGCAGGCACCGCAGAGACATGCATGTTCAGGACAGATACACGGGGAGAAGAAATGCCTATGTGCACACATGCACACATGCATGCATGCAAGCACATACACAAACTCAGTATTGTTGCTGCCAATGTAGTCAGAAACCTTGACTCACCATATCTCAACTTTTTATGTTTGGTCGTAAATTAATTCCTTGCTTAGTCGTACTACACTGTCACACAAAAGTAAAAAGCTGTTTCTGAAAGTCTGTGGGCTTTCATACATTTTGACGAGATGAAAACTGTCAACACTATAAGCTGCATAAACGGAGGACTCCATTTAAATTAGTCCTAATGATTAATGTATCCAAATCGGCGCTCCAGAGGTTACTGTACGATCCCGCATGCATGGTTTGCGACAGTCTTGCAGTACATCGCCAGGTCCGTCCCCCCAAAAGTCGTCCAGTCCCATCATAACTGCTGGTTCGAAAAATCGTAATCAAATCTAAATCAAAATGCCCGTTTTTGACGGCCCCTAGTGGCACCATCATGAGAGTTCATGTTTACACTCTCAAAATAAATCTATAGTTTTGGCGTCTGTGGGGCTAAAATGTCCTCAAATGATGGTCCATGGCTCAAATGCTAAATAAATTAGTGGGCCCTGGTATCGAAAAGGTTGAAAACCACTGTTTTATCAGGTTTCCATCCGATGATGACGATACACGCCCCCGTATACAGCACCATATAAGCATCTCATAGTCCCACACAGCTCCGTATATTCTGCACACAGACGGGTCACTCTGCACCACACATAAAGGATGTCACTTGTGATTCTCTGTCTCCCAGTCTCTCTCTGTCAGCCATGATGTCCTCCCCCATCATTTCAAAGGGATATATATGAGAGAAGAGGCTTGGATTGACAGACTGCTGCCGCGCCCCGTCCTGGCAGGAACACTTATCTCATGCTTGGCTAAGCCTCGCGTAGCGTGATCAATGACCCTAATTAAGGAGTTGTTTACACCAAAGTGTGTCTGTGCAGCAGCCTCTCTCTCTCTCTCTCTCTCTCTGCTCCTGCCATGAGCACCAGACACGAGATACACTGCTCCTAGCCTACATCCTCCTCCCCGCCAGATAGGAGATGCTGCACACACCTCCAGAGAAGAAGTTGACATCAACACGAGCTTTCATTTGAAAGCGCACGTGGCCTGTGCACCTGTATAGTTGTGCATGAAGCACGAGTTCGCACACAAACAGGCAGTGTTGTTCATCTATCACGGCATGTCTCTGGAATGTTTTCAGTCAACACTTCATTGTTAGTACTCACCAATACCGAGTATACGGATGCGAGTACTTTTTGTTTTTGACGGGTAACCACCTATTTTACCCCCCATTTTCTCCCGTTTAACTTCATTTCAAGCTCTGTACTTGTAATGATTCTGTGATGTTCAATTACCGCAACAATAATACTAGCTTGAATAACTTTATTTGCCTCATTAGCAATCATACGTCGTGTTCTATTCAGAGTCACATTCTAGCATTATCTACCTTTCATCGATTTCAAAGAAGAATGTCCTTGTGTATAGCCGACTTTGTGTTTATTATGCTCGAGGCAAAGAAAATAATGTGCCTATGTCACACTGGCTGCACATGTGCAGGGGAGGTAGGGAGGACGGGGGTAGCAAAGAAAAACAACACATCAAACGTCTTTTTCTAAGGATGTTGTGCTGATAACGCCTACGTGAAGATTCCAACTCTGTAACCGTGGATTACTTTGTTGGAAACTCGTCTGACGGAAATAACTTTTAATGACCCGCGGGCTGCTTCGAGTGGAGAGAATTCACAGTGTAGTTTAATTGATGCTCGTTTCATTCATCTAATAATGCTGCCCACCGAATATAGACACAAATCTACACTTTCCTTAGTGCTTGTAAATAACATTGTGCTATTCCTATACTGAGTAGAAAGGACAATTATAACTAACTAAGCTCATCAAAATGTGGATATATTAGTGTGATCACGTTGCGTGCCAAATATAATCATAGACATAGTTGGTTGTTTTGGGGCAATTTGCTGCAGTGTTACGTCAAATTAGCTCCCCTCGCATTGATCGTTCAGCATGGTGGTGTCAGCAGAGTTCGTGAGCGGAGCGGAGCGGCCGAGAATTCCGCTCATCGCTCTCGACGTATTTGGTCCCGCTCGCAATCCGCTCCCGTGGACCCCCTCCCAGACCGCTCTCGCTCCGCTCCGCGCTCTTATTCATTTGGGCCGCTCCGCGCTCCGCTCAGCCCGGCCCGCTCAGGAGCAAAATTTGACGGCTGGAAAAAAAAAGGCTGCTGCTTTTTCTTTGTCGGGTATTGGGCTGCTTTAGGGCATTAGGCTACTATCAATGTCTGTGCTGTGCGCGTCTGTGCTGCGTCCTCCTATACTCCTCCTCCTTCCCCCACAGTCTGTCTCAAACAAACGGCTATGATTGCTTATTTGCTTATTTTTTGGAACCACGGCACATCACAAACACCTAAAGTTCACCACCGACGTTGTGAACATGTCACTGCTTTCTTGTCAAATCGCGACCTCCAAAGCTTTAGTCTTTGAAGCCGGGCGTGCGCTCAAACTCGGAAGATTTTCTTTTCTCTCTCTCTCTCTTCGCCGGCTTTTGTCAGACCCGGATATAAGGTTTCACAATTCTGGGGGGGCAGGCGAAAACCTTATATGAGAACAGAGTTACATTTAGGGCGTTTAGGGGGCATTCCCCCCCTGCGCGCAGCCTTTTATCCGGCTCTGTAAATGCGCCGAAAAAAAGAAAAAAGGAAAGCAAGAACGAAGGCGACCTCGGACATTCTTTCCCTCCGCGTTATGGATTATATCTTTGATAAAACACTGCAAAAGGTAGGCTACACAGTGACAGTAGCCTAAGTTGACATTGATTCTCTCAGAACACATGCACACGGCTGCGTTGTGAGCCGTATGGCAACATTTTGCGTTTGGTCCCGTGGGCGCCGCGGGCTAAAAAATAAAATAAAAAAATCGACAACATTTTGACACTGGGCCGCGATTCGTCGACATTCCAAATGTGTCGATTACATCCATTTGCCCCCCTCACAGCATAAACATTTAAGACAGGAGTTAAATGTGCAGTTACACTACTGTCTATATTAACCCAGACAGGTGCGGCGAATAATCTTATGCCGCGCTATTTTGTTTACAAAATGCCATACGGGATAATAGGTTATTGATGATGTTACACTGTGGGGGAATTGGACATCATTGGGGGGGTCGCTGCGCTCAAATTGCCGTTATGATGTGCAGTGCTTCAAAATAAATAGCGAGGTGACGCATCTAAGGCAAGATAGACAGCAAGACAGTCAGCTTACTTTTTCTTTTTTCCAATTTCCATCATGATCATCATCTCCTCCTTCCTCCCGCACCTCGGAGAGGATTTTAAATGTCTTGATCGTGTTGCTGGCACTGTAGGCCTATAGTCGCCATCTGAACCACAACCACACGTTTATGCTGTGCTACTGAACACGTGTGCCGTTGTCTGGACTGAACGGCTTGGAGCGGGCTGGAGCGGAGGATAATTCCCACTCCAGAGCGCGCTCCGACCCATTTGAAAACGCGCTCAGCGCTCACTTAAAAATCCACCCGCTCCACTCCCCGCTCCGCTCGCGCTCCGCTCACGATCTCAGCATGGTGGTGTCAGCTGAATGTTATGGCACCGAGTATGACTTGAAGGAGCCAATAGCAGTATGACATTGTGTTTTATGCTTTTTAGAAATATCCTAAGACAGGGGTTTTCAACCTTTTTCATAACCAGGGCCCACTATTTATTCTGCATTTAGTAATGTAGCAAACTAAGAAAACTGATGATTTTGTATTTCCTTCCATGGAACAGCACATTAAAGCTTTGTGCAGTGCTCCACTTCTCCATAGAAACGCATCAATGTCGTTGCTGGTTACTGACGAGTCTGATCGAGCTTAAGAAAGTCCACAGAAAAAGGAAAAGGGTTAGATTCTTGCCCAATTGAGTCATCTTCTTGAAATGAATGTGCCCATATAATAATGTCTTCATGTGTCTATACTCTAACATTACTGTGTATCACTTAACCTGGCTTTTATTGGAAGGTTTGGATGAAGTAACGGCATGGATTAAGGGTAACAGTGCTGGCCCCCAGGTTGATTCTTAGTCATGGTGGTGGTCCCTGGATCACAATCACTTGAAAACCTCTTCTCTAACCCACGTGGAAAGAAAATAGATGTACATATATGCCAATATATGCATCATACAGTATATGTTGCATATATGCAGTAATCAGGTAAGTGTATATATGTGGATGGACATACTGTCTATGTGTCATACAGGTACACATACTGTATATGCCACACTCGGGTTCATATGTGTAGCGGGCTAATTTCATATATGTGGCATATTTTAACACATATATGTACATACGCTGTATATGTAGGGGGGCAATTTCACATATGTACATATTTTCTTTCCATGTGGGCTAAGCATATGAAGGGGAGCAAAATAGTCAAATGTAAAGATATTTGAAAATACATTTGCATGAATGAAGTGTAGTTCTCAGATCTCTCTATAGCATTCTCTGTATAGAACAGTCGTCTGGCCCTATATATACATCATACGTTCATCCTCTTTGTAAGCGTTTGGCTCGCTCCGACAGGAATGGACTATAAAAAGCAGCCGCTGCGTGCGTGTCTGTGCCTACAGCTCCTACGCTTGTCCGGCGCTCCAATCCGCAGCAGCGAGCGACGGCGGTATGAGCATCATTATGATGTCTCATTAAAAAAGGGACGTCTTGAAGAAGATGGCACAGCGTGTGCACACGGAGACGGAACCCAGATAGGTGAAAGAGGAGACGTGCACGCACTCATGCACGCACGGCTACACACGAGCACGCGCGCACATTCCTGTGGGAGTCGAACAAAGCTCTACACTGGTTTTCATCATGGCGCAAAAAAGCAGGAGGTAACATGAAACACGTCAGAGGGAATAGCGAAGCACAGAAGTTAGTTTTTTTTTCTCCCTCTGTGAGAAAATACAAGAAAGAATTCCTGGCGCGGAGCGAGCGAACGCGCGCACGTACGTGCATGTGGGTGTCTAAGAGAATCTCTGCACAGGCCGTGAAAGAATGTTCCGGTCGAGAGGACAGATGTTGTGTGTGTGGGTCTGACCGGCAGGGGTGGATCTAGGCATGGGCATAGGGGGGGCAATGCCCCCCCCCCCCCCCCCCCCCCCCCTCCAAATGCCCTGACTGTCCCACCAAACATGATGGCATGCAAAACAACCCAAATTTCAAATACATTTCAAATTGAAGTGCTTACATTTAAAATGATTTAAAACACTACTACTGCTACTAACTACAGCTGTGTCACCACTAAACCAACAGCATTTCATCATTGAAAACAGAAAACTCTCTGAGTCAGACCTTTAGCTTCATGCATGCTGCGTGTCTGTTGCAACGTAAGTTCACCAACAACTGATGTTATTATTGATGCATAATTGACTACGGTAATAAAAGTCCTGTAACCACAAATGTTATGGGTGCGGCTTCATCGCCCGTGGCACGGAGTGACACGGGCGATGAAGCCGCACCCATACATTTTTTTCCTGCCCCCCCAGTTAGGAAATGTCACATCCGCCCCTGCTGACCGGCACAGACGCTCGGATAACTCGGGCATTCGGTCTCACATGGCTGCCTCTGCCTGCATGCCACTGAGCAACGCGAAAGCCTCGGTCTCTCTCGGTGTGTGTCAAAGTCAACGTCGTGTGATCAGTCACAGTGAAATGCGTTTCGCCCCGTGCGTTCGACCCATCTCTTGGGGCGCCGAGCCGCAGCCGCGCTCGGGAATCATTAGTTGATTTGACCCCTAATCTAAGTCAGTGACGCTGAGTGCCATTGGGTCGCATCTGTACAGTCTTCGAACCCTGACCTCCCAGTTTCAGGCCGGACACTCTAACCATAAGGCCAATCTGGAACCGAAATCGTTACGAAGGAATTTCTAATGGTAACATGCAACAAGAGGTTGAAACTGAACTCCTGAGGGCAACCTCTTAAAGATGGAGTGCTATAATTTTTTTCCTCTCTAAAACATAAACATGAGGTATTATTGTTATAATTGGTGGAAGAATTGTTTCAAAAAAGTGTGCAGTATTTGTTGAAATGTTGTTTTTATGTGAGCACCCCCACCAGTTCATTAAGTATGCCTGGTTTGCCTAGTGGGTGGTGATGGGTGGAACTGAAGCCACACCCACAGCTTTAGTTGTATGATAAAGGGGGAGGAGTTGGGGGAGGGGCTGAGCATGTGATGTCACTATATTAGTTTTATCCATTGGCACGTTTGACTGGAAAGGTTTCAGCCCCCAGGAAGAAACCACAAATACATAGGGAAGACATCATTGCACAAAAAAACTACGCCAAGGGGTCCAATTAAATTCTGTCACCTCTTAAACTTGTACAAAATTGTAAAAAATACAAAAGTCATGACACTCCATCTTTAAAAAACTGATCAAAGTTGAGGTACTAGTCACTAGCCTATAGACGTCAAAGCATGTGATATGTCGTACTAGATGTTTTTCATGATGCTGAACGCCATGCCAAGCATTAGTGTGTGTGTGTGTGTGTGTGTGTGTGTGTGTGTGTGTGTGTGTGTGTGTGTGTGTGTGTGTGTGTGTGTGTGTGTGTGTGTGTGTGTGTGTGTGTGTGTGTGTGTGTGTGTGTGTGTGTGTGTGTGTGTGTGTGTGTGTGATTTTCTAGCACTCCTTGCAGGTGTTCTGTCTATCATGCGATTTCAAAACTCCATGTTTTTCTCAAAGCATTTTTGCTCCCTCTATTAGTGTCGCCATTTCCTCATCAAACTGTATCTATCTCTCTCTCTCGCCGCTCCATCTCCTCATCAAACTCTCTTGTTCTAATCCCACCATTTTCCGCATCAAGACTCAAATCTCTGTCCTCTCTCTCTCTCTCTCTCTCTCTCTCTCTCTCTCTCTCTCTCTCTCTCTCTCTCTCTCTCTCTCTCTCTCTCTCTCTCTCTCTGTCTCTCTCTCTGTCTCCCTCTCTCTCACCCCTCCATCCATTGTTTGCCAGGGCCGGATTTAACATTTCCCAATTGGGGAGAGGGGCAGGTGTCGCTTCACGCCACGGGCGATGAAGCCGCCCCCATACCATTTTTCGGTTACAGGACTTATATTAGGCAAGTAAAGCATCAGTAATAACATCAGTTGTTGTTGAAGTTGCAACAGACACGCAGCGTGTTGGTTTAGTGGTGACACAGCTGTAGTTAGTTAGTTAGCAGTGGTAGTGTTTCAAATCACTTTAATAAGAAGCTCTTTAATTTGAAATATCTTTGAAATTTGGGTTGTTTGCATGCCCTCATGTTTGGTGGGGCAGTCATGGGCATTCTAGTGCATGCCCATGCCTATAGATCCGGCCCCTGTCTCTTTCACAAATTACCTGTCTTTTTTTCACTGCTTCTCTCTCTCTCTAAGATGCACTGGTGTGAATTCTCATTTTTTGGAATATTCCTCATTATTCGTAACAATAAGGCAGAAATTAGCATAATGCGGCCACCGGGGGTGTAACAAACTGCTTGATCAAATACATGACTAATGAGTGGGATCATGGGTGAAGCCTCCAGGGAGTTCAGTTCAGTACAACTGTCACTGTTTTCATGTCACTGTCCCAGGGGCAGTGACAGGCTTTGGCAACACGCTGTCGATTTAAGCACACGTATTAGCCCTGCGAATGCAGATAATTAATCTGACGAATGGCACTGACTGGTGTTTATTACCGCCTGAGTGACGACGTGTTACAAAACTGTACAGGCAAGTCTGTTGAATCATTGAATACATCTGGCTGTCATGTTTAATGAAGACAATATCAGATATTCACTGAGGCATGAACTACGGCAGGTCCAATTAAAGGTATTATAGGAAACTTTTTAGCAAGGATATTTTTTTTGCTAAGTTGCTTCTACTTTGATGCCGCAGCTGTTTCCCTGCAGACAGTGTTTACAAACACCTTAGCATAAACCAGAGGTTTTCAACAGGTGGTCCGGGGACCACCAGTGGTCCTTAAGAGGGTTCCAGGTCGTTCCCACTCCAGCTAAGTTGCAGATGTAACTCTTGAGAACGTAAAAATGAACTTCAGGTCCATTTGGTTTAATTTTTACGCTCTCAAGAGTTAAAATATTCATCATGTGAATTAGCCCCACGTCTATACAACTAGAGAATGTAGAAGATTAATGGTCATTTTGATCTGTATGTTTGACTGTTTGGTTTCCCCAAATCCAGCCTGAAATTGTGGACAAAAGTAAAATAAATCTTTAGTTTTGGGGTCTGTGGGGCTAAAATGTCCTCAAGTGGTGGTCAGTGGCTCAAATTCTGAATAAATGGTGGGTCCTGGTATGAAAAAGGTTGAAAACCCCTGGCATAAACGGTAGCTAGTCCCATCCTGCTCCCACCTCTGTGTGTGTGTGTGTGTGTGTGTGTGTGTGTGTGTGTGTGTGTGTGTGTGTGTGTGTGTGTGTGTGTGTGTGTGTGTGTGTGTGTGTGTGTGTGTGTGTGTGTGTGTGTGTGTGTGTGTGTGTGTGTGTGTGTGTGTGTGTGTGTGTTGTTTATTAGCTGTCAGGTTGAGTTCTCCCAGACTGGGAGAGTCTCATAGCAGGCCCATCAGACCGTGTGTCTCTGGCTCTAATGTGATATATGTTGGAATTGGGTTTGTCTGCAAAGTATTATAGTACCACAGGTTCTCAACGCTGGGTCTAGGGACCACCAGGTCCCACAGTCGGCTCACAGCGCGGCACCTAGCTGCTATCTGCTATTTTAAAAAATATATATGAATGTGTTGCTGATCTTTGAATAATATTCTTCAGCTGCAACATTTTTAACTTGCGTGTTTGCTTCTCGGGGTTTCCCTGGACAACGGGGTTCAGCGGCCAATTCCAGATAATTTTTGTGGTCCTTGACATGAAATAGCTTGAGAACAACTGCTATAGAAACAGTGCCAGTTCTACAGTATATTTAGTGGGCCTATGCAAGATTAGTTCATGTGTTCTCCACCATTTCGAATTGTAACAGCTGAAATCAACAACAGTATTCTGTAATCTGCGTGCTGCATTACATTGAAAGGGAAGGCCACAATCCACATGCATGGGATAGGGGATACATTCCTATTCCCCCTGTGATGTGGCCCCTTTAGTGGTTGTAGCCCTAAGAGAGACCCCTTACATTATGATGCCTAGAACCGGCCCTGTATAGAAACATACAAACAAACATGCTGTATGTTTTTATACAGAAACTGCCATGGTTAGTAACTGCCATGGTAAGTAACTACAGAAACTGCCATGGTTAGTATAGTTTAAATAGAGCTTATAGTTTGGTTTAGTGGTGAAGGACATTGAAGGTGCAGTGCAGTAAGTGATTCTGTGGTTAAAATGAGTTTTAAAGGTAAGAGAGGCCAACAATCAAAATGGATATACCTGTAGAGCTACATTGTTGCCCTTTTCCCCCTCTATGTTGCTTCTACTTTCATGCTGTAGCTGTTTCCCTGCAGACAGACACTTGCTTCGTCTTGCAGATGGTCCAGAACTTTGTTGTCAACAAATCATTTAAACGAAACATGTGTCGGGCTCAGGAAAGGTGGTTCCAATTTGTGAGGGGGAGCAGGGGTTGTGTGTGAGGTGAGGCAGTGTTTTAGCCAATCACAGCACCAGCAGTCTCCAGCAGTTTCATAACGAGCCAATAGAGTGAGGTGGAGTTAGATTCTGTATTTAATCAAAATCTGTTTACAAACACAGTGTATGTACATACTGATGTTCCCTTTAAATATCTCTCTATTCTAGATAGATTGTTATGATTACAGATCTCTGATCCTGCATCTCTCCAGCCATTTAGCAAACAAAAAATGCCCTTTTCACATACCGTATCCAGTCAGTTAGAACTCATGCTGAACAGACATGATGGTAATAGTAAAAAAAAAAAAAAAAAAAAAAAAAAAGTAATAGCGCAAAAGGCCAAGTGCAGATCAAATTGAAACCGAAGCGCTATACAATCGCAGCTGATAAATGGGCAGACTACTTGTTTTCCTGATTGGAAAAATAAATAAATAAATAAAATGACAACAACACAACCTTTAAAAAACGCATTTTCAGTTTATTACAGATCAGGAGGAGACGGAGGAGACCTGAAGGTGCCCCCAGAATGCGAATGAAAAATAAAAGCCTGGGTATAACCGAGGCTAAACCGTGGCAGGGGCGGATCTAGGCATAGGCATGGGGGGGGGGGGCAATGCCCCCCTAAATGCCCAGTCTGCCCCACCAAACATGATGGCATGCAAAACAACCAAAGTTATTTCGGTGCTTATATTTAAAAGTATTTGAAACACTACTGGAAATGGTATGGGTGGTATGGGTGGTATGGTATGCCCCCTTACCATTTTCTTCTGCCCCCCCAATTGGGAAATGTTATATCCGCCCCTGAACCGTGGCCCTAATAATGCACATCAGACCGGCGAGCTCCTTGAAATTGAAAAGCTCTATTAGAATCACAGACGTAGAATATATACCTGTGCTGTCCAGAAAAATGGGTCGCCGCCGGAGTTTGCCACCGCAAAGCGAAGCCGAAACGAAAGGGGCGAGTGCGTGGCGAAGCGGCCAGCCGCCGCCAGCGAACGCTAGGGCCTTTCTATATATAGATGATAATCTTTGACGCTGCTTGTTTATCATCCCACGGCAAAGCTTGAGCTGGACCTCTAAAACATTGGTTTCCAACATTTTTGATTCCAGGGCCCACTGTTTATTCCAAATTTGACCCAACGACCACCACTTGAGGAGATGTGGAGCCCCATAGACGCCAAAACTAAACATTTCTTTTGCTTTTGTCCACAATACCAGGCTGGATTTTGGGAAACAAAACAGTGAAACATACAGATCAAAATGACCATTAATCTTCTACATTCGCTAGTTGTGTAGACTTTTATTAAATTCAGGGAATGAATATTTTAACTCTTGAGAGTGTAAACATGAAACCAAATGGACCCGCAACGGTCCATTTGGTTTCATTTTTATGCTGTTAAAGAGTTACACCTGGTTAACAACTTTCCATCATTTAGCTGGGGACCACCTGGAACCCTCAAGGACCACTGGTGGTCCCTGGACCACTGCTCTAAAACACTCTGGTTCTGATGATGCAGAAGCGCCTCCAGAAAACATAGGACGGACTCATCGCTGCTATCTGCTGCAATATCCACCTCTCTGCATATTAGGGGTGACCAGAACCAAAACTGTTCATATGAAGGACACAAGTACTGCATGTGTGAGACAATTGGGGAAATATTACTGTTAATGTTAGCAAATGACATTCACGATTTCAATTCAAATATAGCAAAAAAATGGTTGATCTATACAAGATCAACTATTTTTGATACATACAACAGTAGGACAGTAGCGTGGCCGCTCTGGAGTGAGTGTGGAGGCTTCTCGGGTTATTTTAACAGGCTTAAAACACATCTATGATGCATAATATAATGCATGTTGTTGTGACTTCTTGGGACAATATGTGGCCTAAACATAAGACACACTCCAGGAATAAGGAAGCGTAGTTCTTAAACCCAAAACATAAACAGGGAAGAAAAGGGGAATTGAGCCATCAGTTTAAAGGCAGCCTAATAGAGGCAACTTCAAACTCTGTTTGTAAACATATTTGGATCTAACTCCTCCTCACCTCCACTTTATTGGCTCGTTATGAATCTGCTGGAGACTGCTGTGGCAGGCAGGAGGAGAGGAGGCTTTTAGACCCAGAGTTTGTGTCGGAAAAGTCCTTGAGCAACACGTTGAACCCCAAATTCATCCCGATGTGCAGGTTTGGTGCCTTGAGTATAGTAGCAGTGTGGCTGCAATCTACAGTATGTAAACCGCCTTGGATACAGCCACTATATAAATGCACTGTGTATACCATTCAGTCCACAGATTTTACAGCATGGACGTCGGCAGCCAAATGGTCTGTCGGTGGCAAAGTGAAGAATTGGCTGTCTCTGGCACGCCAGAATGTGAACATAACACCAACATGTATGCCGTTTATGTGTGTGTGTTCGCCTGTGTTTTACTTGGCAGCGAATTAAACCCACACACATATCGAAATCAGCCTTTTCCAGGCTGATATATACGTATATATACTACTAAATGGGAACGATGCATGAACCGTGAGGGCGGGGGATTTTCACAGAAACCAACACGGCCGACTCTGCAAATGCTCACACACAAATTTGCAGTGATGTATCACGTAACGGCTCCACAGGCGGGGCGGGCGGACGCGCGGCGCACTCG